>JAODAL010033312.1:0-45728 GCA_025379985.1 Phyllomedusa bahiana | reverse complement strand
ATGAAAATGAAAAAATTCCCCGCATAAATATAGAGAAGCTCGCCGGGGTTTTTTCCCCTTCTTCGGGACAGCTAAGGGTTTAAAGGGCCCCCAAACAATATTCTACATGTCCCTTTTTCCCCAAATCCTTATTTTTGAACCTAGTCATGTGGCAGCGGGGTCATCTTCCCCCCCGCCCCCCGGGACCACCAGCCCCAGACTCTTTTTTTTTTTGGGAGTAAAACAAGAGACCCCCAGTCCCCCTTTTTTTTTTGTGTCTGACTTTTTTTTTTTTTGTCATGTACAGGTTTATACCCCAAAAAACTGCCAAGTCTTCCTAAAAAAAATTCCCCCCCCCTTCCCTTCTTGGGCATTTTTGGTAAAATCCTTTACAGGGTTTTTGGAGTGCTTTTTGGGGGCACAGTTTTGTTCTACCCCCCTGCTATTTTAGGTTTCCCAATTTGTGTGTCCTTAAACCCCTGGCAGCTTCATCCCCTACCCTGTAAGGCCATGTTCACCCCCCGGTTTTTAAAAAACGGGGGTGGGGAAACGTAATTACGCCGTGGTGGGGGGCCGGGGGGGGGGAAGGCGGGGGGGCCGGCACTTCCCCGGGCCCCCCCAATTTTGGGAAACTTTCATTACCAGCAGCGCGTAAAAACGCCCCTGGTAATTCACATTTCACTTATTTTCGCCCCCCCCGGGGCTTTTTTCGCCAAGCAGGGAGAGGGGGGGGAACGTAATCCATTTTTTCTCTATGAAACTTTTGGATTCCCGTAAGGGACTGGGCCTTTTTCCCCAGCCCTTTAATTTGCGCACCCCCCGGCGCGTAATTCCCGGGCCAAAAAATACTTCACTTTTTTAAGGCCCGGTGAACATGGCCAAAGAGTTGTCGGGGAAAAACCCTATCAAAAGTAGGAGGCAAAGGCAATGTCGGACTGGGGGGCCCTGGGGCCCACCGTCATTGTTTCCCTGGGGGAACCACCCAAAACAAAAAAAGGGTACTTTAAATTTTTGGGCACTCTGCCTCTTTCCCCTTCCTTTCCCCTTTTTTCCCCCTTTTTTGTCTTTTTTTTTCCCCTAAAACCCCCCCCTATGATTAGGGTTTCCCAAATTTTTTCCGTTTTTAGTCGGGGGTTTAAAAAGCGTCCCCTCAAAGGAATAAATGGGTGAAGAAAAAAAGAAAATCGGGCTCCCCAACAAAACCTTGAAAACGGTCTTCCTTTTTTCAGCGCTCCCCCTTTGGCTTTTCCCTATCCCCGGGTTTCCCTAGCCCCCAAAAGGTCAGGGCCCCTGGTTTTAATTTTTTACCGGAAAAACCTTTTTTTTTAAAGAAAAAGGGAAAAAAATGGGGAATAAAAAGGGGGGGGGGAAAGAAAAAAAAATTAAAAGGGGTTTTAAAAGGCCCCAAAAAAATTTAAAAAAAATTAAAAAATAATAAAAAAAAAAACAAAAATTTTGGAAGGGTACTGGGGGCTAAAAACCTTCCCCGCCCCCAAAAGCCCCTTGTTCGCCTTTCTTAAAGTTCTAAAAGGAAATACACGGAGCTCGCTGCCCTGGGGTTAGGCGACAGCATTTCTTTGTGATCAAAAAAGTTAGCAAAAAAAGCAAGTGGAGTGTGTTTTGGCCCTTTTCCCCCCTTCCCCTTTCTTTTTTTCTCTCTCTTTTTCCCTGCAAACCCTAAGGTTAGGTTCACAGGGGTGAAATTTTGAAAGGGGGGGGAATTGGGGGGGGGCCCCGGGGGCCGGGGGGGGGGGGGGGGGGGGGGGGGGGGGCCGGGGGATGGGGGGGGGCGGGGGGGGCCCGGCCCCCCTTGAAAACCCACGGCGGCCCATAAAACATTCTTTTCCCAAAGCGGCGCGTATACCCCGCTAGTAAATGCCCTTTACTTATCCCCCCCCCCTGGGCGGATTCCCCCCAAGCAGGGAGGGGAAGACGAAATCCATATTCTCAAATGAGAACTGGGATTACCGTAATACTTGGGACATTTTTCCCAACCGAAATTTTCCCGCATTTCCGGGCGCGAAATTTTACGGACAGAAAAAACGTCCAGTTTTAAGCCGGTAAAAATTTGGCCTAAAGGGGCCTTTTTTTTCCAAAGGGTTGGGGTTTTTTAAATGCGTTTTTCAATGCTTTTTTTTTGTGCGGGAAGGCAAGCAATTAATCGTACTTTGGGTTTGCACAAAAATTGCGGAAAAAAAATGCGGTAATTCCCCCGCATTTTTGTCCCGGAAAATGAAAGCTTTTAAATTTGCTGTCCCCTTCCCTTTGCACAAAAAAACGCATTTAAAAAAAAAAAAAAAAAACCGCACCGTTTCGGAAAGTACCCAGAGGTCCATGTTAAATATAGGTTTGCTTCGGGGAACCAAACGCAAGGGAAAAGAAGGAATCAAATGGCAACAACCCACCCAAATGGGATATTGGGCCCAAAAGGTATATGCCCAAGGCATGCACATTATTTTTCAGTAATGTCTATGTTGGTTTAAAAAAAATTATAAAAAAAAAAAAAAGGCCAATACAAATTGATTGACGTCCCCATCTTCCAAAGTTTTATGCTCTTTTGGAAAAATCCCCTCATAAAAAAAAAAAATATAATTAAAGGTAAAAAATGTTTTGGAAAAAAATAAGTCAAAAAAAAAAATTAAAATGGGGGATTGGGTGCCCCCCTCCGGGGCCCTTTACTCGGGGAAACAAAAACAAACCCCCTAAACCAAAAACCCCAAACCCCAAAATTTCCCCAAAATAACCACTCACATGGCAGAAAGAAATGGGAGGTTTTATTTTAAAACCCTTTTTTAAAAAAAAAAAAAAAAAAAAAAAAGGTATTTTTTTCACATAAAGACTAATATTGTAAACTCTCATTAGACAAAAACTGCAGCCTAGTTTGTTTTTTGAAGGGTTATTTGCAACAAATGTGTATCTATGACATGGAGTACTGTATAGTCAAACTGATTTCAGCTGTCTTTTTGTAAGTGTAGAGTAGGAAAATAAAATCCACCATATATTTAATTCATTGTACAAGGGTTTCTATTTGACCTATTTAATGTTTCAACATTGTGTTGCACGGTGCAGTTCACATGTTATTTGTATCTGTTTTTGAAGAGTCCCCCCACCCCCCCCCTCCCCTCATAATTGTAAAAGGTATCACCTGTTCACCCTAGTGCCTGTTTTATTTGCATCGTGCCTGCATGATTAAGCCTTTAGCAGCGATCACTGTGTTGGGGGGGGGGGGGGGAGGGAGGGGTCGAAATCATTTTGATTGGGTAATGAAATTGCACAAACATGCTGGTCAAATAACGGGCAGATTTTTATTTCAATACATTCATATTTGATTTCTAAGTATTCTAAAATGGTATTTTTGCCAAGGTTTTATTATCCTATATCTGTAGAACCTATATAAAGGGGTTTATTCCTTACAATGTAAAGTAAAGACGATTACCGAATACATTGCTGTTTTAATGTTGCTTTGTTCAGGGGATAAAGGGCATTTTGTCTACCTCTAGTGTACACAAGTTTCTCTAGGTTACCAGCCAACTCTGTCTGCTCTCTTTTATCTGATTGTTCCCAGCAGCGATCAGTCCTACCATGACGAGTCACTCCATGTTGAGTCTTAACTCAACTTAACACAGAAGCTTCTTTATTTAAGTTAATAAGTTTTAATGGGGTTTTATCGCTACAAAGATTATGTCTCGGATTACGGGGACAGTAAAAATAAGCATTTTTGTAATTGGTTTGCATTACCTCTGTCACTTGGTTTAGCATATCTGAGCTTTTCTGTAAATCTGTATTCTGTTTCTGCTGCTGCTGGTTGGGACACACCCCCTGCACGGTGATTGGCTGGCTGACATTTCATTCAGCCTGTTGTGACACGCCCCCAGACAGGAAACGCCCCAGCCAGGCCCCCTGCACTGTGATTGGCTGCCTGCACACTCTGTGTTTTCTCCCCTCTGAGCTGTTAAAATCGATAGGGAAATCAAGGACTGCTGGCTCTATACTCATCTCCCAGCTCTAGGGTGAATGATCTGGGCAATTACTGACTAAGTCACAGATCCCCTCATATAACACAGTATTATAGAGTCTCCTGCCTGTTAATAGGGGGAGAGAAGGGTAGGAGGGCATTGTGCATTGCTCAGTATAACCCAGTCTCCTGTCTGGTAACAGAAGGGGAGGAGGGAGGGGGAGTGTACATTCCTCACATATCTCATCAGTTCAGGCTGTGTGTATAACTGCATATACCACAGTCATTCAGTCTCCTGTCTGGTAACAGAAGGTGAGGAGGGAGGGGGCAGTGTACGCCCCTCACATGTCTCATCTGTGTGTATAACTGCATATAGCACAGCAAGGAGCTTGTGGGGCCTGAAGGCTGCAGACATAAGAAGCATGCAGGAGGCTACAGAGCTGTTATATCCAGACATCCTTCTGCATCCACTGCTTCATACAAAATGATGTCACAGTTCTTCAGTGAGGGGAGACACCCCTACTGGGAGGAGAGACACGCCTGCTGACAGGAGAGACACGCCCCTGGATTTCAAATTCAATCTCAGAGAATTAGCTGAACAGCACGAACAGTTCAAACGATAAAACTCCTTTAAGCCTTAGAGCTCTGTATTCTTGTACACTACATATTATAAATCTCCTGCAGTCAGGGTCACTGTAACAGTAATAGTTAGGAATAGCAGAGCTGATATGCCAATCACTGCTGTAGAACCAACCACAGCATAACCAAGATGTGAGTCTGAAGCTGCCTGTGACTCTATGAAACCGTATGGGAACAACCCCTTTAAAGGGGTTTTCTCACTACATAGATTCATTTCAACATGTAGAAACAGGTAATTGAAGACCTTTTTCCAACTAAATTAGCCTTTGATTTTTTACCTTGTTCAAGAAAAAACTGCTCTGAGTGCACTCATTTTCTCGGTTATGTCCATATCTCTGCTATCTGTTTACAGCAGAGAGAGATGTCACCATGGATGGAAGCTCACCCCCAGCAGACAAATTGTCTCCAACAAGATTATCTTTTGTTACAGATCAGCAATAGTTTTTCACTCTGAGGACTTTGTAGCTTTTGTTTACTAAAAAATTAGCTCTCAGCACTTTGTTCATGTAATGTCTCAGCTAGTTACAAAGAAGCTAGATGTGCTAATCACTAATATAGAACGCACAGCCTGCCGAGACCAGAGTGAAAGAAAAGCTGGCTGTGGCTGTGAAACTGCATAGTGAGAAAACCCCTTTAAGGGCGCATCCCCACCGCAATGGACAAATACCGGTCGGTTTATCCAACCAGTATTTGTCGGTTTGTGTGCCGTGCACACCGCCGCGGGGGGGAACGGCTTTTTTCTCCGCGATGAGCAGAGAAAAGCCCTCCCCCTTCACATTGACATGCACATATTCCGTCCGAAAACCGGATGGAAAAATGTGCATGATCAATGCCTTTCGGGCGGCCCGCGGGCGGAAAACCCGCCGGGCGGAAAACCGTTGCCGTGAAGACATGCCCTAAGGCTTTTTTAAATATTAGGGAATTGTATCCTAATTATTTCCATAATATATTCTAATAGTCAAAAAGGTTGTCTATTAGTTTAAGAAAGTGCTACAGCGGTTGTGGGAGGGGAAAGGCCTTTAAAAACAGAAATAAAAAATCCTCACCTCTGAAGACTACTCCTTTCCAGTGCCACTGCTGATAACGTCACCTTCTGGCATGTAACACTGCCGCCCTTCACTGGCTTCAGCAGTCACATGCCATTCATCCAGGAAGAGACTGCGGTGGCCTGTGATTGGGTGCAATCTCCATGAGAGCCTTTCCTTAACTTTAATTTCTTGATATAAATGGAAGCAAATGATCTTGAATCATCATACAGGACAAGTGATTTATTTTGCTCTTTGACTTACTTGGATCAGTTGTTTTGAACATTTTCTAATGTGTTTTTTTAGTATGAGTGGGGACTGACCAAGTTATGTCTACATTGGTACATTTTAGTTTTCTAGTAGAAGTCTTTGGCTAGATAGAGTTAAATATATATTAAAAGGGTTTTACTACCATAGACAATGGCATATTGCTAGGATATGATATTATTGTCAATTAGGTTCGGGTTCTACCCTTGAGACCCGCACCTATCTCTGGAACAGGCCTCTGAAAGTGAGGCTATGTTCACACGGCTTATTGCCGGCGTAATTGCAGGGACGGATTTCGCCCGCAATTACGCCGGCTGCCGTGTAGTGGGGGCGGGGAGGCTGGCTGCTTGCCGGCCCCATAGACGACCATTATCCACGGCGCGTATCCAGCCAGGAAAATTTGCATGTCACTTTCTCCCCGCTCGGCGTATTTCGCGAGCGGAGAGAGGAGACGGAATCCAGAGTTCTCTGAAAACTGTGGATTACCGTAATGACTGGGACGGATTTATGCCATATTTCATGCAGTACGGCGCGTAATACGGGAACAAATCCGTCCTAAAATAAGCCATGTGAACATGGCCTTACAGAGTAGATTGGAGAACTGGAAGTGCTTGCGCAGTTACTTTTCATTCTGTTCTATGGGAGTTCCGAGTACAGCCAAGCGGTGTTTTCACCTCTAGGACTTTGCAGTGTGCTCAACTCTGCGGGTCTAAAGGTGGGAACCACACCTATCGGACAAAGATGGCATGTCCTAGCAATTTGCCATCAAAGTCTATGGTGGTAAAACCCTTTTAAGATGCATTTAAGCAAAAAATGATGTATATTATGTGTAAGTTCTCACACTTCATTTGTGTTTTCTAGGTACGTTCTCACTGCTTATTACAAGGGGGATGAGGTGCCTCTCCAAATGTGGAAGACGTAATCAGATTAAAGGGCCAGGTGTGAAGGCTTTGCACACGCCATACATCCTGCCTCCAGCATATTAAGATGGGTATGCGAATCAAACTAAACAGCAGTGACCTCCCAAGCAACCTGCTACGGGAGCTGAATAAATCTCGTTTGTCAGGGACACTTTGCGATGTTACTATTGTTGTTGGAAACCGATCTTTTGCCGCCCATAAAGCCGTGCTTGGTTCTGCTGCGACTTATTTTCAAAAATTGTTCTCAAGCGCTGATTTAGACGCTGCTCGAACTTATGTGGTGGACTTCATCACACCAGCCAATTTTGAAAAAGTGCTAAGCTTTATCTACACCTCTGAGCTATTTACTGACCTTATTAATGTTGGAGTTATATATGAAGTTGCTGAGAAGCTTGGCATGGAGGACTTAATAAATGCCTGTCATGCAACATTTCCTGATCTTGAGGGTTCCTCAGGTCAGAAATATCACTGCTCTGTTTCCTCCAGCGAGGGACGTTCCAGCACATCAACTGAACCCAATCCAGTAGAGTCAAGGGGCAATGGGATAGATAATCACATCCCTCCTATAGACAAAACCTTTAGCACATCAGGAGATGGAACTTGCTCGTTCAAAGGAGAAGACCAAGAGCCTACTTTGAATCAAGCAGCACATTTTCCACTTCCTGCAAAAACTGAAGAACAAAGCACCTCGGCAAGGTTCCAGACCTCTCATTGCTCCGTAAACACAGGATTTGGTCCAACAAGTACTTGCCCATCTTATAAAACACAACAAAATGGTGATTTTAACAAAACTGGTTACTTTCCTGGGGACTCATCTGTAAGTGGAAATTCTAAGGAACCCGCTGGTGGTTTTGAGGCAATGGGTGACCTCCACCTTGATGAATTAGAAGAGGAAGAGTTACAGTTTGATGAAGGAGGGGATGAAGACTCCGGACCATCTGGGGAAATTATTGAGTTAAGTGACGGTAGTGAAGATGAGCTCTTATTATTTGGCCAGGGAGAAAGTCGAAGTGGTAAAGCCATGCCTTGCCAAGTGTGCAAGAAAGTGCTGGAACCTAACCTGCAGCACATCCGCCAACATGCTCGAGAACACATAGAACTACGCAATGGTAGTTGCAAAGTCTGTCAGGCCCGCTTCCATGATCGGGGGGCTATGATAACTCATGTTTTATCGCACATTGGCATCTTTCTTTTCTCTTGTGATATGTGTGAAGACAAGTTTTTCAGCCAGTGGCAACTTACCCTTCACAGAGGACAAGAAGGGGTGACATCAGAACATAATATAATAGTTCATCCAGGGCAACCTCTTCCAGGGGAGGTGAATACATTTGTGGGAGCGATGGGTACGGAACTGCCATGTGGTGCATGTCATAGAGCCATGTTACGTGACTTTCATTCTGTACGTTCTCATGCTTTGGAGCACCTTAACACCAAGAACTTGTCCTGTGGACTTTGTTAGCAGCGACACTTAACACTTTGTGGTCTTATGTGGCATGTCTTATCTCACATGTCTGTATCTGTTTTCTCCTGTTCTGTGTGTGCCAGTAGCTTTCTCGACCGTCACTTACTGGAGAAGCATATGACAGTCCACCAAAGCTTAGACGAAGCTTTATTTCGCTGTCATCTTTGCTCTCAAGGTTTCAAGTCTGAAATAACTTACCGACAGCACCTGAATCAGCATCGTTGTGGTAGTATTCCCGCAGATCGTCCTGGATTTTCTGAGTTTTCTCAACTGCAAGCTCCTGTGTCGAAGAGAAAAGTTCCTGAGGACTTTTCAGTAGACGATCATTCGGTTACAGGGCAACCAGTCCATAGCAAATATACATGTAAGGTTTGTGGAAAGTGCTTTTCTCATACCAGTGAATTTAATTACCATCGACGCATCCATACTGGAGAAAAGCCTTATCAGTGCAAAGTGTGTCACAAGTTTTTCCGAGGCCGTTCTACCATCAAGTGCCACCTGAAGACACATGCTGGGGCTCTAATGTACCGATGCACTGTATGTGGACACTACAGCTCCACCTTAAACCTCATGGGTGAGCATATTGCAGTTCATCGTGGCAACCTGCCTTCAGACTTTACCATTGACCAAACGTTTATGTATACCATTCACTCCAAAGAAACAGACAAGAGTGCTGACAGCTGATGTGTTTGGAAGAGGAACGTGAATAGGGCTGTCAGTTTATTTTCAATCAATCCCACCTCAATGCTAAACTATTCTTAATGTTTGCTACTAAAACTATTTTCTGTGTGTTTTTTATTTTATCTTTTAAGTTATCGTTTCACCCACAACAATAACCTCTCTTTGTTAGGGATATGCGGATAAATTCATTGTATAGTACAGAATGTAATCGGATATACAGCCAAACAGAAATGTTTTTTAACTTTTGTTTGTAGTTCTAGTGAACATTGTGGACTTTGTCATTCATTGTGTGTTTATCCCATCCTAAATAATAGAAAGTCTATTTATATTATAGTATTTTTTTGTATTTAAAGGAAAATTCCAGTCAAAAATGATAAATTGGCTATCAGATGTGTTCTGTACTTGGGCTCCGAAATGCTTGTTGCACCAAGTTATTTCTATATTTCCACCACCATCTGTGGTGCTTGCTCAGCGTACACGGTGGGAGAATCTCCCAATTGTATAGGTCTCCTATTCGAAGAAACTATATATAAACTTTGATATCCAAACGCATCCTGCATCTTTTGGCATGTGAGCCTCTATAAAAGACTGTACACATTTAGGCTACGTGTACACGGCAGAGGAAAAAAAAATTCTTGGTTACTAATCAGAATCTGAATAGTATTTTGCACCCGGTCCTCTGAGGTTTATTGTTGCGGTTTTCGGGCATCCAGTTCAGTTGAATAGTACTATGATCTGCTGTTTTCAAGTGAAATATGGCAGCTTATAGAACATGTTCTAAGTTTCTTCACCTGGTTTTCAGATTTAAAAAGACTACTGCTCGGATATTCTATTGAAATCTATGGGGATGGATTACCGTTAGATTTTTGCAGATTCTAAATATCGAATCCGCTTAAAATTCTGTAAAATTGTGTAAATGTAGCCTTATTGTGTACACAGGGAATTTTCCACGTGTTATAAATATAGTCTTTTTTAAGCCCAGCAAATGTCAACTATGTATTAGGGGATCAGTGACCTCTCCTAACAAGTTTGTTTTAATAAATACGTCTATTCCCCGTAAGATAACCATTCTGAGGCATCTTCTAAGCTGTTCTCCTGTCATTCCTTGTCCAAGATTTACGGAATCAGTCAACTGGGTGTTACCATTCCAGTTTAGGAGCGTGTCCTGCATACTCTGACTCTGCGTTGGCATTGTCGGACTTTGCAGGGATACGCCCCAATTAGCAACACTCAGCTGACGGATTAAAGGGGTTGTCTCACTACATTGATTCATTTTACCTCAGTCCTTTTTTCCTGGTTTTATTTTGAATTCAGGGGCATGTTTACTGGCTTCTACTAGGCTGCGGTAGAAGCCAGATCTGTAGCTATAGCCACCAGTGCTGGCAGCCTATCAGGAGAGATTGAACAGGTCTGTAGCTATAGGGACCTGAGGAGCTGATGCAGCCCATACAAGAGGGGATATCTCAGAATAGGTAGGACACTGCAATATGTGTCCATGAACAAAGTGACTTGTTTTTGCAAGATCTTTAACATAAAAAGCAATCCTTGTAGTGAGACAACCCCTTTAAGTAAGGGTATGTTCACACTGAATATTGCGGTGCGTACCGTACATACCACAATACGCCGGGTGTTTTAGAAGTACACGCTGGCCAGCATTTACTTCTAAAACGATCTGTGCCGATTCACATAGATCTGTCACTTCCTTCTCCCGACGCATAATACGTGTCGTGGGGAAACGTAGGGTAATCATAGCTCTTAATGAGGGCTATGAATTACCGCATTTGTGGTCCATACTACGGCATATTGCAGCGCAATTACAGGCCGAAATACGTCCTGCAAAGACGCCATGTGAACATACCCTAATACATTTCTAGAAGCACTAACCGATAAACAGCAGAACAGTTGTAAGAGAAGATTCTCTAGAATTGTTATGTCATGCGGAACACCAGGATTTACTAAAACAGACATATTGGAAGAGGCTACAGGCTCTGTTCAATTAGCCCTGCTTGTACAGGGTCAAGTTGGCACACAAGGTTAATTCACATAAGTCAGGGAATTCAGAGACAAATCCAGAAGAGTATGCAGGATGCAAGATGCTTTGTGTGTTGCACCCAGCGTCCTCTCCAATGTTCCTAGGATACAGTAGGGCACCAGGCCTATTCAACATTGTCTGGAGTGAAATTGTGCCAGATCATCAGGCATATATCAAGTCCCCTAACAAGCAATTCCTCTCTGCGGGGGAAAAAAAAATAAAAAGTACTGATGAGGAAAAAAAATATCATGTGGCTTAAAAAAAAAGAGAAAAGAGTACACCTTAAAGGGGTTGTCTCATTACATTGATTCATCTTACCTCAGTCCTGTTTTCTTGGTTTCATATTGAATTCAGGGGCGTGTTTACTGGCTTCCACTAGGCTGCAGTAGAAGCCAGGTCTGTAGCTATAACGACCAGTGCTGGCAGCCTATCATGAGAGATTGAACAGATCAGTAGCTATAGCAACCCGAGGAGCTGATGCAGCCCATACAAGAGGGGATATCCCAGAATCGGTAGGACACTGTTAATGGACACATATTGCAAAGTGACTTTTTTTTGCAATATCTTTAACATAAAAAGCAATCCTTGTAGCGAGACAACCCCTTTAACTACTTATTGAAATCCCATCAACACAAGTATGACATAGCGTTGTAAATTTCTCAATGTGAATGACTTGCTGACTGGGCTTTTTTCTTTAAGCGGTCTACTGTTCAGGTAGTAGTAGTAGGTTTCTGATGGATTTGCCCGTAGTACTGCACCAGCTATCTTCAATGTAAATGGAATCTAGTCATAAGGTACATTTCTTAGAAAATAAATACCTCAGACCTTGTAGACCTCAAAAGCACAAGCCCCAAACTCCTACATGTAATATTCACAAATATCTACAGTTTTTTCTTGCTTTATAAATGGGTAAGTTTCAGGATTTCCCTTCTAGAAATGAGCTTTCGGAGCTAGAGACGGTGGATACGATGTGATTACCATTGTTTGTAAGTGTTGCATATTTGTGAATGATATCTTTTGTTCCACACCTTTGTAGGCTGATGGCTGATCTATTTTTTACACTTTGGGAGGGTTGTGTGTAAAGGGTTTGTAGTGAAATAAAACATGCTTCCTGTTAGTACAGTGGTCTCAACCATATTTTGTTAGGAAGAATCTCTGACTACCCAAAAGAGGTACCAGCTGTGTGTGCCATTACTGATTTCTACCATATTTTTGTATTATAAGGTGGATTGTGGTTTAGATAGATGAAAACAATGGAAAAGCCAAGCTTTTAGATAAATAGGAGATAAACCTTGTAATACCTATATGGTGTCTCTTGGTTTTTCTTTGCCTCCATTATATTAAAGGACATTTGACATGAATTCTCTCAGACAGAAATGATAACAAGCATTCATGACCATAATAAACCCAAGTAGTCAAGCAAGATGCACAATACAGTGTGTACTGTCACTGCTGGGGTCTTGCAGGCAGTAGAAATTAAAGGTGCTTTCCAAAGTTCTTTTTTAATTTTAAAATTAATTGTCATGACAAATAAGAGGGCAATTTGAGTATATGTTTATTTTAAAAACGCCCACAACCTGCAATGTGCAACACCGCTACAGTGGTGGGGTCACCTTTTCTGTACAATGTATGGGACTCTTGTACACTGCGTACAGTTTAGTCAAGTATAGCAAAACACAGTTGAGAGGGCCATAGGGTAGTGGAGGTTTAAAATCAAAGCTGCCTTGTTTTTTTTTTGTTTGTTTTGCCATTTTTACAATTTAACTAGTGTAATAATGGTTTCTTGAAATTCATGACACATCAGCCACACCCCCCCACCAATCAGAATCAATCGCTAAAACAAAAGGGCAGGAACACCAAGCAGTGTGCTGTGCCCCTTCAGCTTTCCTTGAGGAAGTGGAGCTAGCAGTGTATGAAGTTACTCCATGATTCTATACATACTTGGTTCAGCTCTCTGAGAAGAACCAACCACAGGCAAAAAGGCACCCAGAACTTCAGCCTTGAAAACTTCTGAGGTACTAGTATAATGTATCAGAAGTTTTATGAATTGACAATTACGGCCACTTTTGATGAACGTTCTTACACCCGTTACTTCCACAGGTACACACATCAACAAACTTGTTTGTCAGCTGATCACATCTTTTATGTTGTATAAACCAGGCATATGCTGGCAATAAACAATGTCTATGGTTGGGGGAACAGACTCTTTACCCCCCCACCAGAAAATTGTAGAGTGCAAAAGTAGTGAGTACATCCTCCTATCTTGTCAGACATACAGACTATTCATATGCCTATGTAAAAGGTCCTTTGCTTGTAATTTCTTTTCAGATGGTGTAAACATGAGTATTAACAATCAGAATGGTAAACCCTTAGGGTATGTTCACACGATGTACTGTACATGCTGCAGTACATCGTGTGTTTCGGGAGTTCGCGCTAATATGCGCGTACTCCAAAGACCTGGGGGGGGGGGGAAACAGCCCGTCGGCCCTATAGACATGCATTACTCGCGGCGCGTATTCGCTGCACATAATTGACATGTCACTTGTCTCCCCGTGCGTACAGTACGATTGTATTGTACGAGCGGGGAGAAGAGGTGTAATCCATAGTTCTCCATGAGAGCTATGGATTACCATAATTATGGGGCGCACTTTCCCGCGTATAAAGCGCAGTATGCCGTGAAATGTGCTCCAAAATAAGCCGTGTGAACATACCCTTATTGTCAATCACTTTATGCAAACATGATACCTCCCATCCTCTAACATTTCAACAGACTGAATATCTACTGATTTCTGATTTTTGTATATATTATAGGTATAGGGGCTTAATTACTGAGTTAATGAATTAAATACAGATGTAATAAAGCTTAACTTGACAACATATTACAATACTGTGGCGCAGAAAATTATCTCGACTTTTTAATGCGTTTAATAGCTTTTGTTATGTCCTTAGATCAGATAACTGCCAGGTAATCTACATCCAGAGCTCCATGCCCTCTCTTGATAACTGATGTTGGGGGGCGAGAGAATAATCAGGTACATTTTTGATTTCCCTTCCCCATTTCCACTGAAGTAGACAAGCACGTTAAGCAGATTTGAGCGTGTATGTTTTATAGTGGAGCCGGGAAGGAGGCAAAACTATCTTATTTATTGTTGGAGGATCCAATTTTAATTGTTTAGCCAATCAGACATTAGATTATCTGCATCTGTCACACAATATTCAGCTCTATGGCCTTGTTTAGAACTACAAAAAAAAATATCTAATTGCGGCACTGATAAATAAAACAGAGGAGGGCAAAGTATCAATGAGAATCTTGATCAGCCGATACTGACCAAAGAGTTAGGCACCAGTAAGAATGTCAGCATTGACTCTAAGGCCTCGTTCACACGGCTTATTCTGCCGCGGATTGGTGCCCTACTGCGCGCCGGATTTGCGCTGCAGTACGGCGCCAATCCGCAGCAGCAATTACGGTATTCCACTGCTCTCATAGAGAACAGTGGAATCCGTCGCTCCTCCCTGCTCGGCGAATCCGCCGGGCGGGGAGAAAGTGACATGCACATTATTTACGGCGCGTACGCGCCATAGATAATGCATTGTCTATGGGCGGTGGAGCGGCGCTCCGGCCCCGCCCCTCCGCGCCCCGCCTCCGCCCCGCCCCTTATTCACGGCGGATTTGCGAGCTCAATACGGCTCACAAATCCGTCGGGAATAAGCCGTGTGAACACGGCCTAAGGGGTCTTGGCAGGAAACAAAAAAAAATCGTTTTCTGGGTCCAGCTTGAAGTGATCTCTGAGCTGACTTCTGTGAATGGAGAGATGGCCACATTTGTGAAGTGCTCCCCCATTTATGTCTATAGGAGTTCCAAGTATAGCTGAGCACACACACTCGGCTACATTCGGAGCTGCCATAGAAAAGAGTTTGGCTTGTCGAGCGCTATGAGCTGGTCTCAGAAAGAGATTTTGGTTTGTGTCAAAAACCCCTTTCATCTCTTTAGCGCAAAACAAGAGCCTTTTGCCTGTTTCAAAAAAAAAAAACAGTATACCTGCCTGCCTGTCCCCACACCACTACCGCTACTAGCTTCCTGGCGATCAGTTCCTCTTTAGGTTCTAGGTTCTCTCATCTCGACACGTTAGAGAGGCTTGTGCATCATTCACTTACATTGGAGAACTCAGAAGTGTAGAGGAGCAAATCACCGGGGAGCTTCGCAGCAGTGACTGACCGTTGCGTTAACACTTTTTTTTTTTTTTTCATGCCCGCACTGGCCCTATTTCAGCCCACTAAAACAGATGTGACTTGAAGAGGTATTTCCAAAATTAACATTTATAACCCAAGTACAGGATAAGTAACAATTATCTGACCGTTGTGATCCAAAGCCCCTTGTGAGTACATGAGTGCAATAAGGAGTAGTTTTAATAGGGTTGCTGTTGAGTATGCATACTACTGCTCAATTCAAAGTCTGCTCAATTCAAAGATAGCCATGCACTGTATTTTGCTGTCAGTTGTGAAAAAAAAAAATTATTATCCATGGACCACGGACATCTTTTTCCAGAGTTTTACAATATGTTATTCCTTTTATATTTCTTCTAGAAATACATAAGTTGCAACTAGATGTTGCCATCACCTCAGGGTATGTCCACATGGCATGTTGCAATGCGTACAAGCTGCAATACGCCTTCATTAGTGTGTTTGAAAGTGCTTTCAACGCGAGGAAGACTTGTATTCTTTCTATTTCTCGCCGCATACTGTAAGTGCCCAAAAAAATGACCGGTCACTTATTTACAAAAAGAAGTCTGTAAAACTTTACTAGTAACATTCTTTTTACCGTATTTCAGTACAATTATGTGCCGAAATAGGCCACGCAAATACGCTGTGTAAACATACCCTAAGGCCTGATTCACAGGGCTTATCCCGACGTTTTTTGTGGAGCCGTATCGAGCTACAAATCCGCCGTGAATAAGGGCGGGGCCGAGCGCGGCGGGGGCCCCGGGGGTCCCCCCCCCCATAACTTGCATTACCACGGCGCATATGCGCCTGGATAATGTGCATGTCACTTTCTCCCCCCCGCGGGGATTCGCCGACGTTAGAGCGAGGAAATCCACTTTTCTTATGAGAGCGGGGGATTATCGTAATAAAGGGGGACGGTTTTGGCGCCCCTACTGAAGCCAAACGGCGCGGAGTCGGCGCCAAACCGTCCCCAAAATAAGCCGTGGAACGGGGCCAAAGGGTTTATCCCTTTACATAGACACTTTTGGAGAAGCATAATCGCCTGCATTACAATATGACTGTACAGTGAGTGACCTTTTTATGTGTTTACTTACCAATACTTTTTTTTTTCTTTTTCCTTCTTCATGGTGAATATTAAATGTGAGCATATAGGGCTACATGTATGAAAAGTGTCTGGGTTTAAAACTCACTTTGTTGCCCATAGCAACCAATCAGAGCACTATATGAAACGAGAGGAGCGCTCTGATTGGTCAATATGGGCAACAAAGTGAGTTTTAGACCTTGACCGTTTTCATACATGTGGCCCATAATCTTTTTAGTAGGGTTGCAAGCTTTATTCTGAAGAGGCTATAGTATGTGTAAAGGAACAACTTACTTGCATAATTGACAATTCTATACCTATTATTAGTCTCTATCAAAAATAATAATGGGCAGAGTAAGCCACAAAAAAGCTACATTACAACCTGTTTGTCTAGTTCCTAACAGTAGAAAAGCAATAAACACATTTTTAACATGTATAGAACTAGTGGTCTAATGCATCAAAATCATTAAACCTGTGACATCTCCTGACATGTCTGTTTTAATAAATCCTTGTGTTCCCTAGGGAATAGCAACTCTGGAGCATCTTCTCTTAAAACTCTGTGTTGTGCTATTTCTTTGTTAATCCATCTAGAAATGTATTACCGAATCTGTCAGATGGGTGTTACCATTTCTGCTTTTAAAGGGGCGTGTCCTCGCACACATTGACTCGGTTAGCACTGATTCGACAATGTCAGACGGTGTATGGACCTGCCCGTGGTTTGGTAAGACACATGGACAGGTTCAGTAATACATTTCAAGGAGGAGTAACGGGAACAACACAATTGAGAGACTTTAAGAAAAGATGTTCCAGAATTGTTACTGCATAGAGAATGTTGGGAATGATCACAGGTCCCCTTAAAAGTAGAAAGCCTTTACTAGCAGTTTGGACAAAAATGCCGCCGAAAATGTGGGGGCTTTGCCAAAGAATTTTGCAGTGCACCCACATAATTCTTCTACGGGGAGGGTGTCCTTTCCTCTAACCATGAAGGAATAGCCTGGATATTCACAATAATAGCGGCCTAGCACAGCAGCTTGCTCCTTTCCTGGCAAAGTGTCCTGTCACAGTGTTGATACCAAAAGAAAACTATTAGTCACTGATTTATACTTTGTTATTCATTGCAATAATTGCAGAATAAACTTCCGACTCACTTAGTCTGGGTTCCTTCTTTCCTATTATGAGCACGTACACAGAGAAACCCTTTTTTCACTTCGTGTTAAGATGGAGCACTATTTCAATTCAGTGGTGCTTAGAAGTAAGTCCAGTGTGGAGGTTTTCATGTACTCGGAAGTTTATACTGCACTAATTGCGGTCCATGTAGATCTTCTGCTCCTTTTCTATTGCATTGTTCCTTCAGATACGTTCGTGCTAGCACTATGACAGCTTTGCTTTATGTTTAAATCTGTTCTCTTCAGATACCAAACATGGATTTTTTTTAGATGTTTTGCTTCAAATGTCTGTAGGGCAAATTAAGTTGATTGAAAAAATTATTGAAACTACAAAATATTCAGTGATACTTCAAGACATAACATTGAAAGAGTACTATGCATAAGACATTGTGCATAGTAGTAAATGTAAAAATGAGTATTACTATTTTTTTACATTATTTTTTAATTTTAAAGTGGGTCGTTTTTGTTTTTTTTCTGGACATATGTGTTTGTAAATATGTTAAAAAAGCAGATTAATGCAGTTTCCAAGAAAATTGATTTTGCTGCTTAACCAGCCATAGTAGTAGGTTCATACACCACACCATGATGTACAGTTTTTGCTGTCATAACGTGCCCATACTTCTGTTTTTATGGATATGCATTTGACTTAAAGGAGTTGTCTCCCCCCAAAGGGTTTTTAAAGAATGCATGAAAAAATTTCTGTCCTTCCTGGGTTTAGACTAATTTGCATAAACTCCATGTTTCAGCTCGTTGTGTTTTAGTCTAATTGATTAAATTTGCTTCCCCAAAACTCAAAGGACTTCTTTTCGATCCCCAAAACAGAAATTTTTCCCTAATTAAGTGTTGTTTTAAAATTTGAGATAATCAAGCTCTTTACTATTGCAAAAACAGGCACTGACTGAAATGTAGACTGAGTATTTACTACTCTTTTTATCTCATTTTTTAATAAAAGTGGGTCGTTATGTTTTTTCAGGACATTATGTGTTTGTACAATGTAAAAAACAGAAGGTAAAAAATTACTTTGTTCTCTTAAAAAAGGCCAATATATATTTAAAATGTCTTTTTTTGTGTTCTACAACGTGCCAAGTACTTTCTGTTTGTAGCGAGACAACCCCTTTAAGTTCGTAGATGCACTTTTCACTTAATGCACGTGAAAAAATGCAAATGTAACCCGCATAGTAATTTTTATTTTTTTTTTGTATTTACACGTGTAATATTTAAACATTTAATAGACTCTAAACTTTGTTTTTTGGAAACAAAAACAATACACAGAAGAGTCTGTGGATTATTAAATCTCTTTAGTCTATGGATGTAGTATGATGTACAAGAACTTTCATTTGAACAGCCACTTTGAAGATAATTTGACTGTTTCTTGTTAATTACATAACATGCAGCCTTTCTCATAGAGTTCATTTACATGGTATGAAGAAATAGCGCAAATGTAGCATTTTTCCTCTAATTTACTACAGATTTTTTCTGTGTAATATTTAACATAATTAGTTTTGCTCTAAGCTCCATGAAGAATGTAAGAGAAAGTGGACCCTACTATATTGCTTTAGCCTCATGTACCAGCTAATACCATGGGCAGGCTAGAGAATGCACCTCTACTCTAGATAAAACCTTTTTTTTTTCTCCCTAGATTATCCAGTATTTATTATTTTAGGTTTTTTTTATATCTTCTATGTACATTTATCCCAAACAGGTTTGCATTCACTTACCGCTAATTTTCCAACCACATCTGGAAGTTTGTTCCCATCATCTACTACTCTTCCAGTAAAGTAATATCTTCTGACATTGTCCGTGATTTTCCCCCAAGCTAATTTCGGATTGTGCCTCCTCGGTAGTTTTGTTTATTTTCTTTTTAAAGACACCTCTCCCCTTATTTAACCTATTTGAAGGATTCAGTTATGTCCCATCTCTCCATTCTTTCCTCCAGGCTATACAGATTAATTCCTTTCATGTCTTTCTTAAGTTTTGTGCTTAATACCTTCCATCATTTTTGTTGCCTGTTTTTGGACCCATTTCATTATGTTTATTGGTAGGTGAACACAATATTCCAGGTTTGGTCTCACTAGAGCTCTATATAAACACTGCCTCCTTCAGCTGGTTATACCTCTAGATTTTCAGACAAGCACGGAAGAATGAACATGCACAATGTTATTCGGGCGGCCGGCGGTTTGAAAAACCTCCGGGCGGAAAACCCGTGCAGTCGGGACTGCTGCACAGGTTGTCCATAGCGGCCCGGTGTGTTAGCAAAACCGCAAACAGTCTGAAAAAACGTCCGCAAACCGATGCCGTTGGGACATGCCCTTACTCTGTCTCCTCAGGCTGTTGGTGGTTCTGCAGCAGTGATTAGCATATCTAGTGTTTCTGTAAGTAGGTGAGCCATTACACTGACAAGTGCAGAAGATGTTTTCTCTTCAGTTAACAGAAGGTGCATGTGCTGTGAGGACTGAAAACAATGGCTTATCTGTAATCTTGTTAGAGATAATTCATTTGCTTCTAAGCTCAGCCTGTCCATGGGGTGACATCACTCTCTGCTCAATTCAGATACAGAGTTATGGTCAGGGAACCATAGAAACCTAAATGTCTCTTATCTCATGAATAAAGTGAAATGTATTGACCGATGTATTTAGAAAAAGTCTTCATTTAACTGTCCCTTCATATTGAAAAATAATCTTTGTAGTGAGACAATCGCTTTTAACTCATTTTGAAGCTGTTGAGAATCCTATTCCTCTAAATCCATGGCTAACACAGAACTGCTAAAACTATACTCCAACAGAGGATTTCTTCTCCCCACGTGCATCTTTTTACAAGTGTTAGGTCTCCTTTCAAAAAAAAAAAAAAAGCCTAGTGCAGATCAGGCACTCTTATTAAACCTATTCACAGTATGTTCAAAGTTTTGTTACAGACCAAAATTTTAGAATGTTTAACCACTGTCCCAGCATGTTTCTTGTTCCACCAACATCCTCCTTAATTGCAGAATTAAAACTGAAGATAAAAATGATAACATTGGAGATGAGCATTTTGGGGCGACTTGCATTTTATGGCTTTTGTGTCCTCTTCTTCTTCTTTTTTTTTTTTTTTTTGGTCGGGGTTGCCTCTTTAGTACATTTAGAGGAAAAAAGTGTGCAGGAAGCATAATGTGCCTGTAAGATCCCCTAATGAACACAATATACATATTTTTGTTATTTTTACTTTGTTTTATATGTTTATACTTTATTAGGTTTTATATTTATTTATGGTATAGCTTTTTAAAAAAAAAAGTCCAATGCACTAAAATATTTGTTGAAATGAAAACTTTTTTTTTTTTGCAAGACCGCATATCCCCTTTAAAGGAAAATATACTTTACATCCATAGCATATACTGCAAAGGCCGTTAGAGGTGCAAATCTACAAAACTACCACTGTGTTATGAATAGTATTAGACCTGAGGCATGATTCCTTTCTTGGTGGTTTTTTAAATTTGTGTCATGAATGGCCCCCTTGGGTGCTGGCACAGCACAGCGACCTAATATTTCCAAGAATGTGTTCTTAACATATATGGTTGTCTGTAGAGTTAACTTTTATTTTTTATTACTTTGCATGATAAGTTCATCCATGACCAGGTCTGACTCATTTTAGTCTTCATAATGATACTAATCGAGGCTTGTGTAATCACATTTTTATGTTTTGGTTTCTTTTTATGTTTGTTTTGCTTGTTTATATATGTTGAGTGCTGCAGTTTTTGGCTGGACCCCATTTAACGGTACATTGGGTCATGACTGTTTTTTGTGGCGTTTTTTTTCTTTTTCTTCTATTTGGATGTATGTTTAATAGGAACACAACCTCATTGTCAGTAAAAGATGAAAGAAAGGAAGACCTCCCTGGGGTCAGATCTGTTTTCAATGTAGTTGTTCGTTGGTAATCTGTATATTCATGTGGTAGAGATATTCTACCTTGTATCACCCACACTAAACAAGCTTTTGCTCCAATATTTCAACTTTACATGGGTTAAAACCAAAAGGCGAAAATTTAAATATTAACTTTTTTCATAGTCTACCTCCTGCTTTTCTTTATTTGCATGTTTACCTCAATCTACTTTTTTTGTTTTTTATTGTTTTTTACTTTTGTCTTCCTTTATTAAAATTGTTCTGGAAATATGTACATACGATTTTTTTCATCTTCCTGATCCGTACCAAATTGTCATATTTGCTTAGGTTAGGAAGACTGGTGTAAGATCAAACTCTTCATCCAGTTCAATCTTCATGAATCAATTTGTATACTCCTGTAAATGTAGCTGATAATTTGCTGTGTCAATGCCTTCTTATGGTGCTCCTAATCTGTAATGTTGACACGAGCAATGGTGGCTACAGAATGCTCTTAAAACTAGGAGGTTTAGATACAGTTATGTTATCTATAGACACTTTACAATAGTGCTATTTAGTGGTCAATCGTCATAACATGGTGTGTGCCTTATACTGTTCCAAATGCCCATAGAGAGGATTTCATGATCTCTGCAATTCATGCTTATAAAGTATGTGAAGAAGGAAATTTAAACGTTTGCAGATAACCTTTGGCATATAAAGCGCTGCAAACTCGGGAACGGACTAGAGAAATGTGAAGAAAATCTAAGAAATTCAGCTGAAATAAAACATGGGACAGGTTGAATGTTAAAAGTTGTGACACAAATGTTATGCCTCTTGTGGCCTGTAGAGGTCACATTTGCTACATGACATGCTTCTAAAGTAAGCCTAGCAGTGCACCTCATGTAGATGTTAAATTGCACAATTCCTGTTTGTTTGTTTTGTCCGTCCGTCCCTCCTTAACCAAGTATTTGCTAATAATAATTATAAAATGATTTGAATTGTGTCAGACTTTATTGTATGCAGCAAAAATAACATTTTAGGGAAATTAGATTACCTCTAACTTGTTTTTTTTAATGGTTACTGTAGGCATTAACTTAATAATAAACATGTATTGATCACTGTAAAGTTTTGTATATTTTGTAAACATTTTTAGATTGTGATTTTCTTTTTGTATAACACCATGTGAGTTTAATTTAGAATAAAAAAAAATGGGAAAAATGCATACTTTATTGTGATTTTCTACACTTATGCTCACTCGGAGCCTAAATATGAACAGAAAGTAATCACATGAAACACTTGCCACAACACCCCTAAGGCTATGTTCACACGGTTTATTTCAGAACGTATTTACATCGGATTGCCGATCGTAAATACGTCTGAAATCAGTTGAAAATCAGTTGCAAATAAGTGCCACTAAGTGTGGCACGTATTTGTAACTGATTTCCCGACGGATTCCCCATCTCCATTCATTGTAGGTGGTGAATCCGTCCGTAAATAATTGACATGCACATTGTTTTTCCGTCCGGATTGCCATCGTCAATCCGCGGCGGCAATCCGGCATGGAAATACGCGTCGTGTGAACGACGAGCCGTATTTTCTATTGAAATCAATAGAAAATGGGCTGTTACTTATTTCTGACTGATTTGCCGACGGATTGACGATCGTCAATCCATCGGCAAATCCGCGGCGAAATAAGCCGTGTGAACGAGGCCTAACAGTAGTGTTGTACTTTGAATTCAGTTAAAAGACCTATTTGACTTCACGGTGTGTAATGGAAGTGAATGGGGCTACTTCCCCCATACCCCCTAGCGTTTTAGAAGTACTCACTGGTCCACACGTACTGGCGTCTTGTGGCATGCACAGATACACACCGCAAGACGCCATGTGAACTCGCCCAAAGACCACTGCGGAAACTGAAGCACCAGGGAACGGGTAAGTTAACCCACTCACACCTAATAAAAACCCAAACCCCAATTAAAGATTTTGGTTATGGATATAATCAGGATTAGGGTTGGGGTCAGAGTAAAAAAATTCTGGTTTAGGAAGTTCAAAACCAGAATTTCGGGCAAGCAGTCGTGAAACAGAGTACAGATTTGAGTAACGCTGCTTAAAGAAGTTTTATCGTTTGAGCTGTTCGTGCTGTTCTGGTAATTCTCTGAGATTGAGTTTGAAATCCAGGGGCGTGTCTCTCCTCTCAGCAGGCGTGTCAGTCCTCCCAGGAGGCATGTCTCTCCTCACTGAAGAACTGGGACATCATCATTCTGGGTTAGGCAGTAGAAGCAGAAGGTTGTCTGGATATAACAGCTCTGTAGCTCCTGCATGCTTCTTAGGTCTGCAGCCTTCAGGCTACACAAACACCTGTTATATCTCTTAGTTTACACACAAATTACAATGAAAGCCAGCAGCTGTTACTTCTAGTGGTCACCCAAATTGTACTGACAGCAAGCAGAGATCTTTACTCAACTGCAAGGACAAATGTCAGCTTCAAGTAAAGATCTCTGCTTGCTGTCAGTGACATGTGAGTGAAAACAATGGGGACAGAAGCAATCAGCTTTGAGAGAAGACCCTGCTCAACCTGTAACTAGCTTGGGATCGTGGTGCAGTGGTAGCGTTTTAGCTTTACAAGGAAGGGGTTTGGAGTTCTAGTCCCTCACAGAGTATTTTTTCCCTCCTAAATTCTACACATATGTAGAGAGACCTAAAATATATATGTTAATCTCTATAATGATATATATACACATACATAGCTCCCCTATATCATGTCTCATCCCCCAGAGTATATGCATTGTATCACATATGTTGGAAGTGCTTGGTGTGACTGCGAGGATGGGACACTATATAGGGGAGCTTTGTGTGTGTATATAAATAAAATTATACATGTCTACACATATATTTTAATATCTTTACATATGTGTTCAATTTAGAAAGAAAAAAAAAAACTACTGATAGGGCTTGAACTCCCAACCTCTCTCTTGCTGAGTGGATCAGCTAAGCACTAGACTACACAGACAGCTTGTACACAGAGTGTGTTGAATCCTTATGTTATACACTACAGCTGATGATGTCATAAAGAGGCGGGGCTTGCATTAGATCTGAGGAACAGAACACCCTCTTTTCAAAGTAGCAGCTTAAGGACTGGACCTGTGAGGAGGTGAATCAACCTCTTAGCAAAAGCCCCTTAAACAGGCAGTAATTGTCCAGATCCTTCACCTAGAGCTGGGAGATATATATAGAGCCAGCAGACCTTGGTTTCACTATCGATTTTAACAGCTCAGAGGGGAGTAAACACAGAGCGTGCAGGCAGCCAATCACAGCGCAGGGGGCGTGGCCGGGGTGTTTCCTGTTTAGGGGCGTATCTCAACATTCTGAATGAAGTCTCAGCCACCCAATCACAGTTCAGGGGGCGTGTCTAGGGCCGGCATCCGACCAGGGGGTGTGGCCGACCAGCAACAGCAGAAATAGAACACAGATTTACAGAAAAGCTCATATCTGCTAAGCCAAGTGACTGAGGTAATGCAACCCAATTACAAAAGTTCTTATTTTTACTGTCCCCATAATCTGAGACATGATCTTTGTAACGATAAAACCCCTTTAAGGCAATGTTCACACGGCTTATTCAAGCCGTAATTGCGGGATGGATTTCGCCCGCAGTTACGGCTTGAATAAGGGGCGGGACGGGGGCGTGGTGGAGGAGCTGCCCGCCGGCCCCCATAGTCAATGCATTATTTACGGCGCTTACGCGACGGAATCCACTGTAATGACAGGGACGGATTGGAGCCATACTGCAGCGCAAATACGATGCGCAGTATGGCTCCAATCTGCGCCCAAATAAGCCGTGTGAACGAGGCCTAAGTGTTGGCAACGGTACACTATAATGGTGATCTTAAGAGGACCTCTGCAATTCCATGTTAGCCAATGGATAGAACAATAATAAAAATTCTTAGTTCTTGACTGGAAATGGTTACAGAAACGATAAAAGAGCTGTCAGTGCAGCACAGCTTTCCATCCTCACCAATCACTTGCTCTTAGTGTTATCGGCCAAGGCTACCATACCATACCTAAAGCGACTCCTGCAGAACTCTGCAATTTTACTGTTGCTTACAAATGTCAACAAGAAATATGAACTTAAGGTCCTTAGGGCGTGGAATCACAGGGGGGCCAGGCCCGACAGTGCATTGCTTATTTCCCAACCGTCCTGGATTCCAAGGGCTGTCCTATGATGTGGTCCTAAGTGATTGGAGGTAAAAGCCATGGCAGAGCAAGGAGTCACTGATTCAAATAAAAATTAAATAATCGGTTACTGGTGCCAAATTAGAAAAAAAAAAAAAATATATATATATATATATATATATATATATACTTCCCTTCCTCCCCACTCTTCTGTTTACCCTTGGATCCCTTCCAAACGTGGTCATTATTGCAGCAGCCGCTGATTTACTGGGTCTGTGCCGGCATGATCGCTGCGGGAGACTGGCACTTGCCGTCGGGACCTACGGGTTGTCTTTGACGTCATCCTACCAGGCTCTGCCCGAGGGCGGAGTTGGTATACTACACTGCAGCATAGACATGCTGCAATATATTATACCTGAGCAATACCAGCGATCTAATGATTACTGAGTATAAAGCCAAAGTGTAAAAAAAATACAGTAAAACACACCACCACCCTTTACTCATTACAAATGCCAATCACGGCAAAGTGGTACCAATGAATGCGTCCATTTGTCCTGCAAATAAAAACACCTTACACAACTCTGTATATGGAAAAAAAAAAAAATTTAAAGGTATCAAAAGAGGCGGTACTAATATTGTTTTGCCATTTTTGTTTTCTTTTAAACTGCTACTACATTTAAAAAAATCTAAATTTGAGCACACCAACGTAAACCCAGAAAGGTAAAGAAAAATGTACGTGATCCCCGGTGAGCGTTAAAAAAAAAAAAAAAAAAAACACTATCGGATTGCTTTTTTTTCTTCCATCATGCTTTTCCAAAACAGATTAAAGGCGTCAAAAATCGGGTTTTCCCCCCAAAAATGATCCAATAAAAACGTCAACTCATCCCCAAAAAAAAAACCCCCTCACACTTGTACACAAAAAAAAAAAAATAAAAAAGTTATGGCGATCCCCAAAAACATGTTTTTTTGTAAAAAAAGCAATTAAATTAAAAAAAAAAATACAAATGAGGTATCATGTAATTGATTGTTGTTTAGTAAAGCTAGCATGTATTTATCCCGCACGGCCCGTGTAAAAAAAAAAAATAAAATCCAAATTGCTGTATTTTATTCATTCTGCCTCCAAAAAATATTGATAAAAAGAGATCAAAGTGTTATATAAACCCCATAATGGCACCAATGAAAGTCAACTCATCCCATGCAAAACAAGCCCTTAATCAACTCCGTATACAGAAAAATAAAAAGGTTATGGCCGTCGGAATCCCAAATAAAACTAATTTTTTAAAAAAACCCATTCGGTAAAAGTAAAAATTTAAAACCCTAAAAAAAAAAATAAGATTTATATAATTGCAATTTTACCAACCCACATAGTAAAGTTTAATCATGTCACACGGTAAACACAGTAAAAAAAGCTATGGATCACCTGTGTGCCCAAATTGCACAATGCCCCCCAAAGAGACCCCTAGTGGTTTTTCCCCAAAAGGGGGTGACTTCAAAGGTTTCCCCTTTTTGGGTAATATGGGGTTTTGCAAATTCTAATGGCACCCAAAAAAAATCTGCGTTCCAAAAGCCAAATGGCTCCCCCCCTTTTAACCCGCTATGCCCCAAACCGTTTACACCCCACTGTAAGGTTTTGCCCAAATTTAAAGAAATAGTGTAAAAAATTTTGGGGGTTTTTTTTTTTTCCAGGATTGATCGAAAAATTTAACATTTTTAGTGAATCTGCGTTTTTTTGGAAAAAAAATAATTTGTTATTTCCCCGCCAAATTTTAAAAAAAAAATTTGTTAAACCTAGGGGGTCAAAAATCATTTTTAGGGTCTGGAGGTGGATCCACTGGACCCCCGCAGGCAGGGTGCCCACCCCGGGGAGTGGATCAAATGGGACCTTTTTTTCCCCCCGACCCCGCAAAGCGGATGGTCTTGCTGGGGCGGGTGTCCCCCAGGTCATACCACTGGCGGGTTTGCCTGCATGGGGGGGCCAGGGGTGAAGGTACGGGGAACGCAGGCAGGTGTGGTCGTGGCCCGGCAGGGAGGTCAGGAAGGCGGTTGGTTGTAGAGGGTAGAAAGCGGGGGTCGGGGCAGGCGGAAAGGGTTCGAAACGTAAACTAAGAAGGAGTCGGAAAAAGGGGGAAGGCAAGCAGGAACGCTCTGAAAATTTTTCCCATGGAATATACCCCAAGGGGAATCCGCAAGGGCCGGGAGGAAGGGGCCCGGACTAAATAGGAGCAGTCCCCCCAATAACCAATTACCGGGTGATCCCCCTTTTAAAACCCCAGGAGCCGGGCATCCCCAAGGGGCGAGCTACACCCCGGGAGCTGAGAGGACAACAGGAGGGGGCTGGGAAAGTGGCGCGGGCAGGGGCGCGACAGGGGCGGCCCCCCAACCCCGACGTGGGCGGGGGGGGCCCGCTGGAGCGGGGCACGGACGTCCTGCGGGGGACAGTGGTCGGGGGGCCCCGAACGTACCCCCCCCCCCCTTGGGCCCCCCCCCCCTCCTGGGGCCCCCTCTCTATGGATTGAAGAACTCGGGTTGGGTGGGGTTAGAAAAATTTCTCCTTCGGCTCCCAAGACCTCTTTGGGCCCCGAAGCCCCTCCATCCCCCAGAAAGTATCCCCTTCCCCCCAGTTCTTCTCATCCCCAGAATCTCCTTGACCTCGAAGCATGGGGGCGCATCACCAAGAGGAGGAGGAACACCCTTTTGGGGAGAAGCGATTAAGGACCGGGGGGCTTACGGGGACACTGAAATGAGTTGGGAATTCAAAATGCAGGGGGGGCCGGATTTTGTAAGACCCCGGGTTGATGGGCCGTGCCCTAAAAGGGGCCCCGGGGACCCAGTTTGTGAAGGGTCTTTTAAGCGGACATAACGAAGAACCACACCTTTGTACCTGGGGAGAAGGGGGGGGATTCTTCTCTTTTCCGCTTGATTCTTCTGCGCTCGGAAGCAGGGAGCAGCACTGAGGGTCTGGGACCAATGGCCTTCAAATCTTGGATCATGCGCCCGTCCCGGACCTCCGAGGAGGTTCCAAGGGAGAGGTGGGGGGGAGAACCATCACCACGTAAAGGGGAGAGGACCCGCGGACTCCGACCCCGGGGGATTTAAATAGGAAATCCCCCCGGGCAGCAAAGGGGCCCAATTATTTTTGGGCATGCCGAGACAAGGGGCGAAGGTACCCCCAAACCCTGGTTGACCCTCTCCCCACCCCGTTGGTGCGGGATAGGCGAAAGAATCGAGCTTCCCTGAAGTTGATTGCAAAAAGCTCGAAAAAATTTTGGGGGAAAAAAACGGGACTCCCCGGTCGGGGGAAAAATTTTGTAGGAAGTTCATGCAGCCGAACACATAAGGAAGAAAGCCGAAGGAACAGATGGCAGGCGGGACCGAAACGAAATGGCCATTTGAGAACGGTCCGTTATTACCCAAAAAACGGTGTTGCCGGAGACGAGGGAGGTCAGTAATAAACCCAGGGAAAATATTGGACCAAGGGGGTTGGAATGGGGAGAGTGAAGTAGGCCCCTGCCGGCTTGTGACGTGGCTCTTGTTGGGGCACAGGAGTCCAAGCAAAGAAGTCCTTAACACCCCTTCTCCATTTGGCCTCCTAAACCGGGATATCAGACAAAGGTTTTGGGGCCCCCGGGGACCTGCCACCAAGACATTCCCCATTTTAGAATACTTCTGGGGAGAGCGGGCGAAAAGCCCTTTTCCCGGGGGAAACCCTTCCGAGATCCACCCCGGCGGGAGATGAGGCGTTAGGAATTATATGTTCTGGAGATTTCCTTCCCCCACCCCTCGGGGGACGGGAGGGGCGCACCTCACATTCCCTCAGCTGGCCTGAATGGATTTGAAAGTAACCCGGGGAAAAAAGGGCGACCACCTACCTGGGGGGGTTAAGTCGCTGACCCCTTTAATATTGGAGGTTTTTATGGCCCAGTAGAAGAGGGGAAAACGGGCACCCCCCAGAGATAACCCCATTCCAAGGGCCAATTTTAGGGCTAGTAGCCCCGGTCCCCCAATGTTTTATTCCTCGGCCGCGAGAATGTCTGGAGAAAAAAGCCCCCTTTTTACAGTTTTAACCTGGGCCCTTTTTGCGAAAGAATGTCCGGCTCCTACAGAGAGGCATCCACCTCCATGTGAAGGGGTCTCGTGGAACCCGGAGTAAAGGAGGAACCCGTAGCGAAGGGGGACTTGACTAGAAAACACCCCTCCGCCTCGATTGGCCAGCTGCGTGGATTGGCTTTTTTCTTTGGGGAGGGGGATACGGGGCCACCCCGGGGAGAATGAGGGATGAATGGCATGTAGTTGCAAAGCCCCAAAAATCGCTGGATTCCCGCAAACCCACGGGGGGCCACTGCAACACCGGGGGACTTTATGGATCCATCCCTAGGCCCTTTATCCGAATGACGTACCCCAGAACGGGAGCTGTTGATGGAAAAGGCACTTCCCCCCTTTTTGGGAATGGGGCTCCCGGGAGACGTCTTAGACTGGCGAAAATGGCTGCGGTGGGTCTCGAGGCAGGAGAAAAACAAATGTCATCAAGTTAGACCCCAAGGTGTGGAGGAGGTCCCGAAGACGTCATTCACGAGTCCTGAAAGAGGGGGGACATTTTTATAGCCCAAGGGCATAAGGTACTCCAAAATGCCCCTCCTGTTTTTGAAGGCCCCCCTTCCAAACCACCACCCTTGGATTCGGGACCCAAATTTTAGGCCCCCCCTTTAGATCCAATAGAGAAATCTTGGCCCTGAGGCGTCGAACTTCCCCCGATCAGGGATGGGACCCCGGTTCTTCACCGTGATCTTGTTCAAAACCCCCATAGTCCCCATGCAGGGGCCCTAAAGGGACCGCCTTCTTCTTACGAAAAAAAAACCCCCCACCTGGGGTGACAGGATTGGGGATGAACCCCTTCCGAGATTTCCTGGATTACCATCATGGGTTGAGTCCAGGAAGCGAAGAGGGAACCCCGGCCCCGAGGAGGGCTGGTACCCCCCAGAGGGCGATTGGGCAATCAAAAGGGCGGGGCGGGGGAAGACTTCAGTTGCCCCTAGAGAAGACACAGCTACTCCAAATATTGGGGGGCAGCCCCGACAAAAGGCTCCCCGTAGGGGGTTCCGGAACAGGGAAGCACCCGGGGGGGTGCCCCAAACAGGGCCCCCCAAATTGGGACCCCCCAAAGAATCCCTCCCCTAGACCAGTCAGATGGAGAGTGGAGCCGTAGCCATGGAGTCCCAGGGGGACGCCGACGAGGGCCGGGCAGCACGTAGAAGGAGACTTCTTCTTTTTGCAGCGCCCCCCCAAGAGGGACATTGGGTTGGTACGAATGGGTGGTGTTGTAAGCAAAATCCCCCTGACGGAAGAGGGTGACAGCGTCTCTCCAGCGTACCACGGAAACCCCTATTGCTTCACGAGAGACGGGTATGAAATTTTCCGGCGGAGCCGGAGTCCAAAACGCCGGGAAAATGGAACTGTGCCGCTTGACACGACCTTACAGGCATCAAACAGGGGTGGGCGGAGGAGTTGCACCTAATGTAGTTTAGTCATTTGGGAGGTTTTTTAAAAATTCTCAAACCCTCCAACCGCGTTTTAAAAAAAATCTTTTCAAATTTTTGGTTAAAATTTTTGGAAAAATTTATTTTTTCCCCCCTACTTAGTTTTGGGCCTTGGCCTGCTATACCATGAGGGCCTTTCTCCCTCCCTGGGCCCTTTAATGCCAACCCAAAGGCGGAGCACACTTCCACTTACCAACCCCTACCTGGGGTTTTCCCCCTAGGGCCCCACCTAAATTTAGTTTAACCCTAATGGGCCTTTTTTACGAGGACACTTCCTTGGAAAACGAACTAAAAAACAAAACCTGAAAATCCTTTGTTTTTTTGAAATAATTAATTTTTTCCATTTTTAAAATTGCATGAAAAAAGTATTTGATAAAAAAAGAAAAACAAAATTAGTATTTTTACAGAAACCCCTTTGTTTTAATTTTCAAAGGCGACTTTTCTGATTTTTTTTACAAAGTTTTCACACAGGTTTTCAGGTCCTTTTCAGCTGTAAGAAAAAAACAACCACGACCCAATCTTAATGCTTTACTGAGGGGGAAAGGGAAAAAGGGCCAAAGCCAATAACAAACCCCATCCATCCCCCTTCAATAAAGGGAGGGAGTTGGGGTTTTTTCCCATAGAAAAAAGCACCCCCAATTGATTTTTTTACCCACTGTTATCTTAGGGTTGTTTTTGGGGTTTAATCACCTTTTTTTCTCCCAAAAGTTCTAAATTTTTCTATTGACCACATTATTCTCCCCCTACCACCCCTTTGGTCATTTAAAGGAAATTGGGAACTTCAAATGGATTTGGGGTAAATTTTCGGTGTTCGGGGGGGTTGGGTACCCCTTTTAAATTTTAAAAACCAAAAGGGTATGTTTACTCTTTCTTTAAAAACCCGGCCATCTAAAAGTGTTTAATTTTTTACAAAAGGTTTTTGATCAAATCATCCTTTTTAAATGTTGTCCCCTCCAAGCTGAAGGCCCCTTAAAAAATACCAATTATAAAAGGTATTTTGGATTTTTTTATAGGAGGGGGTGTTAATACATAAACCCCCCCAAATAAGGTGTGCTTTTTTATTACAACTTCCCTTTCCTTTAGCAAAATGGGTAGAAAGGAATTTTGACGGACTCGAAAATCAAGAATTTGGAAAAAATTTTTTGCAAGGATAGAGTCTTGAAGCAAATTTTTTGGGGGAACCGAACAAACAATTTTCATGCAAATCCAACGGGTCCGCAAAAGCTTTTGAAAAAAAAAGGGGGCAAAAATACTCCCATAAATTTTTTGAGAAAAACAACGTGAACCCCGCCAAGGGTGCCCTTAGAAAATTTTGCCATTTAACAGACTCAATGTTTCTGGAGTTTCAAAAAGACAAGGGTTTTGCAATTCTCAGGGACAGGCCAAGGTAATGAAGGCGAAAAAACGGCCAGCTTTTTGAACAAGAAACATAAGATAAATCATTAAGACTGGGGGAAGGAAATATCTTAAAATGATTATTCAAAGGGTTTTATTTAAAAAACTGATGAAATGAGAAGTGACTCTTGATGGGCCAATGGATGGCCCGAGGCTTTGGATATTAAAAAAGGGCAGGAGCTCCACCCAACTCAGAAAACCAGCAAGGGGGGGGGGGGGGGTTATGGGGTAAACAAAAAAGATAACTTGTGGGGCCTTTTCGGTTTTAGGGGTGGAGTGAAGTCAAAACCCCCGACCTACTTTCCCTTTTGGAAAACACCTTTTTCAAGCAGTGGTACAGGAAGAAGTCGGTATCGTTCAAAAAAAAAACTGATTTTCATGCAGGGGCAAGCTCCCTCAATCATTCAAATCTCCACAGCGTGGCTGGGGGCCCGAAAGGTCTAAAAGAAGAAAAAATAAATGACATGGCCCCCCCCGTTCAACCCGATCTGAACCCCATTGGGAACCCTTTGGGCCCCCCATAAATGTGGATCTTAGGAGGAAAACATTTTAATCTTGAACATGTCTGGGAGGGGGGTGGTGCTGCACACAATGTTGATCGAAAAGATCAATCAAAGACAGAATCATGATGGAAGGGTTTTTGGGGGGGCATAATAAAAGGTGGCCTATTGGGGACTGTTTTTTTTTTGAATGTCAGAAATTTTATTTTTAAATTGTTGTTATATTGGTTTTTTTTGGGAAAATAAACAAGTGGATGTGATAGATTTTGGTTTTTATTAAGCTGCCTAATAATTCGCCTTTAAAAGTTACCTGCCAAACAGATATTCTCCTAAATTCCAAATCTAAAAAAAAAAAACCCCTCCAACTTCCCAAAAAAATTAACTTTGATATTTAGTCTTTAGGGTTTATTGAAAAAGTTGTTGTTTTTAATAATAAAAAAAAATACTCTCAAATACAACTTTCCTAATAATTCTGCACACACTGTAGTTAGGTCATTGACCGGGTCCTCCTGTGTAGTTCTGGGCTGATTCCCGACCTTTCTCAGAATTATCCTGATCACACGAGGCGAGATTTTTGCATGGAGCCCAGGCCCGGGGGGAATTTAAACATCTTTGTTTCTTCCCTTTTAAAATTTGCGGAACATTGTTACCTCTCACCAATTTTCTTGTCATTGTCCCCTACCCATCCCAACCTTTGCGGGTCTACGATTTTGTCCCCGGTGTTTTTAACGCTCTTTGGTTTGGCAATGGTGGGAAGTTGCAAAGTGATTTAAATGTTAGACTTGTCTTTTATACAGGTAACGAGTTCAAACAGGGGCAATTAAAACAGGTTTAAAGAGAAAGTAAAGGATTTTTTTTTAAAAAAAAAAATAAAAATCTGTGAGACCCAGAATTCTTTTGGTTTGGGAGGAATCAAACTTATTTCATGCAATAAAATGTAAATTAATTATTTAAAAATCATGCAATGTGACTTTCTGAATTTTTTTTCTTAGATTCTGTCTGTCTCAGTTGAAGTGTACCTACAATAAAAATTACTGCACCGTTGTTTGTGGCAAAATCGCAAGTGTATCAAATACTTATTTTCCCAATTGTATTTACCTAGATACCAAATTGTGGTGGCCCAAATACCTAACAGCATGGGTCGACCTTACTAATTTAAAGGCTACCTACTTAATTTTGCTCTATTTGCACTAAAACAGGGTTCGAAAGCATGGTATTTAGACTTAATTCTGCCTTTTCAGTGCTTACGTCCCATATTGGCGAGTCAGGCTAAAGCTACCCAAACACTTTAGAATTAGATGGTACTCTGTCAAATGCTAGATTTTTTTCAGGTTTCACTTTGTCACCATCAGACCCATTGGACTATGTTGGATCAGCATTAAATCTGTTTTTTTAATAAAATAGTCAAAGGGGGATGTTGGTGAGTAGTGTTTATTTAAATAAAGTGTTTTTTCACAGTTGGGATAGTGTTCTTAGGCTTCCAAGTTTCTCCCTCTTTCCTCCAAACAGTTCAATTTTAGTTTTGTCAGGCCACAGGACGTGTATCCAAAAATGTGGGCCTTTGTTTCTGTGTGCATTTACAAACATTATTCTGGCTTTTATATGGCTTCTTCCTGGCAGCGTGGCCTTTTGTTCAATGTTGATGCAGTATCCGTTTCACTGTGGATAATGACACAATCTTACCAGCTTCCACCAGTATCTTCACAAGGACTTTTGCTTTTGTTCTTGGGTTGATACGCACATGTAGGACCAAAGCATGTTCATCTCTGAGACACAGAACCCATCTTGTTTGTACTTGTGTATAAATGTTTGCACAGATTGTGGGAGGTCAGCTCTGTCACAGGGATCCCAGACACAGCAAAGTTCATGGTGCAAATAAACAGAAGAGTTACCTTGCATCAGGTTCCAAAAAGCTAACATGAACTTATTAAGCTCATCATAACAGTCTCAGGCAGTGCATAGGATGCTTTTGGCCAGATCAACATAGCAGACCTTCTCCTTACAATTCCAGGCTTGGAGTCACACACCCCACCCAACACACTTGACTTCCTGGCAACCCGGGATGGATATGTGGGAGCAGTCATCGCTCCCAACTCTAAGACTGCTTCAGTAAAAAGCCAGACCGGAATATTACTGCTTGTAAGCAGTATGCTAAAATAAAATAAATAAAACAACATGTCTGTAAACTAAGACCTATATTACCCGGCTTACTTAAACACAGCCCTGAACCACGGGGACACTTATCATTCCTCGATAACCAGGCCTTGTGCCTTGCCGCATACCCCCCCAGGGGCTGGGCACTTTCGCTCATCAGACAGTTCACTCTTGACAACTACCATGCAGTTTACCTAGCTTATGTTCTACATTGAACGAGAAATCTTGCAATGCCAGAAACCAGCGTGGTGTTCTTGCATTGTTTCCCTTTTTTAACCTCATCCACTTTAATGGGGCATGGTCAGAAACCAGCTTGAACCGTCTACCGAGTAGATAATACCTCAGTGTGTCCAATGCCCACTTAATGGCCAGGCACTCTTTCTCCACAATGGTGTCGTTTTTTTTCCGCCAGAGAAAGTTTGCGTCTGAGATACATCACTGGGTGTTCTTCCCCATGTATGTCCTGGAACATAACCGCACCAAGCCCTAAATCTGACACATCAGTCTGGACTATGAACTCCTAAGAGAAGGCAGGAGCTACCATTACTGGCTTTTACATAAGGCCTTTTTTAGATCACAGAAAGCATTTTCAGCCTCCAGAGACCACTTGATCATGACAGACTGGGACCCTTTTGTGAGCTCAGTTAGAGGGGCAGCTATCCTGGCAAAGTTAAGAACAAACCATCGGTAGTAACCTACAATGCCCTTACTTGAGATTTTGTTATTGGGCGTGGACAACCTTGTATAGCCACAACCGTGTTGACTTGAGGTTTGATTAAGCCTCTCCCCACAATATATTCCAAATATTTGGCCTCTTCCATCCCAACTGCACATTTTTTTGGGTTGATGATAAACCCTACTCTCCTTAAGGCATCTATGATGGCCTGCAGTTTCCCTAGTTGACTTCCCCAGTCATGAATGACTATGACAATGTCACCTAGGTACGCAGTCATTACAGAAGCGCCATTCCCCACTTGGTTTTGGCGCACAGACTATTGGGCTTGACCACCCACTCTTAGACTTCTCAATGACCCCCAGTTTTAGCATCCATTCTACCTCTTGGAAAACCACCTGTCTACGGGCCTCAGGGATTCTATAAGGTTTCCCGTTTACCCTAACATGAGGTTCCGTGAAAATCTCGTGCTCAGTCACAGAGGTGAGACCAGGTAGTTCAGAGAACATATCTTTGTTCTGCTGTAAGAGTTCCCTGCATTGCTGCTTCTGAGATGGTGAGAGGGTGTCTACAATGGTGACATCTTGGAAATCCACCGCAGACTGGGTAAGCAAACACGGGGTAACCGTTGAGTCCCTATCTCTCCAGGGCTTGTTGAGGTTTATTGTTTCTCCATAAAAATAGTAGTAAGTGCTTCCATAATGAGTTGGTTCCAAAGTATATAACAGCTAACGCGTTTCGAGTGCTAGGCACCCTTAATCATAGCATATCTATACACTGCATTATGCTTACATATATATCCAATACATAAATTAAAAGATCCCGCTCACCTGTTGACTAAGCTCAGCGTTCCGAGACCACGATCCTCCGGCTTCCGGGACGCCGAGTGTCAGGGCGGAAGTGACAACACGACATGCGCAGAAGGTCGGAGAGAGCGTGTCTCGGGTACTGGCAAAACCCGTGTACCGCGAGCATTATAACAACTCAAAATATCGGAGCAGATTGTAATTATAAAAAAGAAGAACACAATGTGTCTGTTTATACAATGTCAAGACTGATCTGGAATGATTGTGCCATATCTTAATGCAAATAAATACTATGATAGAATGCATACAGTTGTAACTAATCTAGCACATGAAGATGCATGGAGGAAAATACTATTTAATAGTGGAACATTAATTCCCTTTTTAAATTAAGCCCTTGTGGTACAGAGGTGTTCAATGTGAATATCCAGAATGCTTCCCTTTCGTGTAGGATACGCTTTATAGCTCCTCCTCTGACTGATTTGTTTATTTTTTCAATACCTAATATACGAAGTCCGCTAAAATTGGAGCTATGTATCTCCTTAAAATGATTAGATAAATTAGACCGATTTCTAATGGCAGTACTGGTTATATCATTGAGCTGCTCCAAAAAGCGTACCTTTAATTTTCTTGATGTACTACCCACGTATTGAAGATTGCATAATGTACACTCTGCTAGATAAACCACATTGCTTGAGTTACAGTTCATGTAGTGTTTGATATTATAATTTGTAATGTTTTGTTTATCAGAAAAAGTTTTGCTTGTACGGACAAAACTACAAGTGCGGCATGGTTTTGTACCGCACCAGAAGAAGCCTTGATTGAGCCATGTAGTGCGAGATGACCCAGATGTAATTAGGTTTGGAGAAACTATATTACCTACAGTGCAAGATTTTCTAGACACAACCCAGCAGCCATGTGACAAAATTTGTTCCAAAACAGAATCTTCCATTAATATGGGCAAATACTTTAAGAAGATTTTTTTGATCTGATTAAATTGAGAACTATAATTCAAAACCAAAGTGCATTGTGTGCTTTTTTCTGAAGAAGATGGGCCTTAACTATGGGCATTACATTTGCTATCCTCTCCTGCATTTGGGCAACATGCTCAATTATACTTTTGTAGGGCATGACCTTACTTTCCCAGGTCTCTTTAGCTTCGTCAAGTAACCCACGAAGACCCATACAGCAGCTCAAAGGGTGAAAACCCTGAGGAGGCTTGAGGGACTTCCCTTATAGAAACAACAAATAGGGTATCAAACCATCCCAATCGCACCCATCTTTCTCCACTACCTTTCTGAGCTTGGCCTTCAGTGTTTTGTTGAACTGTTCTACTAGCACATCAGTTTCGGATGGTACACTGAAGTCCGTAACTGCTTTACGTTCAGGACTTTACACAGCTCTTTCATAATCCGGGACCTGAATGGTGTTCCCTGATCGGTCAGGATCTTCTTTGGCAGTCCTGTCCTAGAAACAATATGTACCAACTCTCGTGCAATGGGTTTGGATGAAGAATTTCTCAATGGTACTGCTTCTGGGTAACGTGTAGCTTAGCCTAGGACCACCAAAATGTATTGGTGGCCTCTAGCCGATTTCACTAGTGGTCCTACCAGATCCATGGCTATACGCTCAAAGGGGGTCTCTATAACGGGCAGAGGTATTAATGGGCCACGGAAATGAGACACCGTGGCGGTTAATTGGCAAATGGGCCAGGAATGACAAAAATCTAGTATTTCCCGATGACATCCTGGCCAATAAAATCTTTGCAAGATTCGCTCCTTGGTCTTCTCTACCCACAAGTATCCCCCCAACACATGGGAGTGGGCTGGGTCCAACACCATTTGCCTGTAGGGCGCTGGTACCAGCAGTTGTTACACCACCTCATCCCTTACGTTATTTACACGATGCAGTAAATTATTGTCCAGGGTGAAGTGAGGAGACCTGTGATCTGCCCCTGGTTCTTGGGGAACACCTCCAGATCAGGGCTATTAGCTTCATAAGATGATTCCTCATCTTCATCCCCCGCTAACACCATCAAATGAAACTCCTGTGTAACCTCATTATACACATCAACCTTTGCTTTATTCTCTTTAGGATTATTAGTGACCCTTGTGTGGCCTGCGGTTATGGCCTTACCCCACAAATCCCAAAACAATGGAAAATCTCTTCCTAGGATTACGGGGTACATCAGGTTTTTGACAATTACCATCATATGGGGCAAGGTAGCCTGCTCCGTAGACACAGTCTCCTTGGTAACTAGGTCGTTTTTAGTGTCCCCATGGATACACTGTACTCTTCCCAGGGACCAGCACATGTGGGAGTGTGGCCTTTAACAGGGTTACCAAACTTCTGAAGTCCAAAAGTCCTCACACTGCCACCCCATTGACCGTTACCTGACAGGCCTGGGGATCCTCGTCAGGGTGAGGTACGGCACTATAGGCGAACAAGAAACAGTTGCGGCCTATGTTGCAGTCCATGGGCTCTGAGTACAGGAGGCAGTGGGCTGCTATATGCTCCAGGCCATGACACCTCCAACAAATCACGAGGCGAGGATTCCTCACTGAATCAGGTTGGAGATCAGCCAGGGCTCTTACTCGCTCCTCCTGAGAGGGTTTAGGCCACTTCTTTGAGGGATCTGGTCCTCCTCTGTAGCGCCCGGAAGCCAACCTACCTCCCACTGGTCTGTCATAGGAGACTTCCACTGCTTGGTACCTCTCCACTAGGCTCACCAGGTCATCAGCACACTGGGGCTCTCCCAGAACAACCCAGCATTTTATGACCATGGGCAGGGTTTGGATGAACCGGTCCATCATGACTACAGGATTCGGATTGCAGCCATTTTTGCAAAAGATGGAACAAGTCAAACATCTGCGGCCTGGGTGGCTTGTTCTTATTGTACGCCCAGTTTTGCACTCATTAGGCTCCGAAGGCCAGATTCACACCGAGGCGGGCGAGCATTTCAGCTTTGAGTTTACTGTAGATTTTAGCCTCTTGCAGGGGTAGATCAAAATAATCCTTCTGAGGTTGCCCAGTCAGATAAGATGCCAGGATTTCCGCCCATTGCTCTGTGAGAAGATTTTCCCTCTCTGCCGCTCTTGAAGATGGTCAAGAAGGCCTCCAAATCATCTTCAGGTGTCATCTTTTGTATTGCCTCTCTCGGCGATTTCCGGGTTCTGGTGTTGTCATCTCTCTCCAGAGGAGCTGCTTCCTCCTTCCTTGGAATTGTCTCTGTCAGTTCCCAAGCTGACAGACCAGGAGTTAATTGGTCTCCCGCTGGGCTTGCATGGTTTTCATGTGGGCCTTCTGCTGCTGGGTGCTGATTTACTGCTGCTGGATATTGGCTTGCCCCAGTTGATTTATCAGCTCGTTCATGTTGGGAGGTCCCATTCACTGCCACGGCTTTAACTCAGGACACGCACTGTCTTTAATTCACCCTCTGTGATTATTCCAGGAGCGCTTGACTGCCCACTTCAACTCCACCACTTGTTGGGTTCGCTCCATCACAGGGATCACAGACACAGCACAGTTCAAATTAAAAGGGTTTTATTAAATAAGTCTACAGGTAACACAAAAGACTTTCTTCAGCAGGGTGTAAATAAACAGAAGGGTAACCTTGCATCAGGTACCAAAAGGCTAACATAAACTTGTTAAGCTCACCATAACAGTCTCAGGCAGTGCATAGGATGCTTTTGTCCAGCTTCTCTGGACAGATCAACAAAGCAGACCTTCTCCTTACAATTCCAGGCTTGGAGTCGCACACCCCACCCAACACACCTGACTTCCTGGCTTTACAGGCCAGGGAAAACATGGGATGGATATGTGGGAGCAGTCATCCCTCCCAACTCTAAGACTGCTCCAGTAAAAAGCTGGTCCGGAATACCACTGCTTGTAAGCAGTATGCTAAAATAAAACATGTCTGTAACCTAACATACAGATTTATATAACCCGGCTTACTTCACCACGGCCCTGAACCACAAGTTTCCAAAGATATTACATCCTGATATGGGCTGACCCAAATTGTTTAAAGACATAATAATCCTAGTGTATGTAACTTTTGACTTTGCAGAAGGTAATATGCCAGAAAAAAAATCTCTATCTCCCATTATTCTGCATTTGGCAAATATTAATTATTTTGGTAATCCTTATTGACCTAAAGAGGGTATGTAAACTTATGGTTTCAACTGCTTGTGTGTGTGAGTATATGTGTCAAGTACGGCTATGGAACTAAAAGTGTGTGAATTACTCATTGGTGGCGAGTTTCTGACTTGATGCAGTGGTAGGCATTCTTTATTATGTGTGACCTGCTTTGTATATAGTTCTCATTGTATCTTATTCTCTGTTACAATGTTTGTAGAGCTAGAATTGTCACATAGCTAAGAACATTAAGTAACAGCACTGGCCTCAACCTGTTCAAGCTATTCTGAGGCTTTGGCATACTCTACATAACTGCCCTGCCAGATTCTGGCAAGATTTCAGAGCTGAACAGAAAATGTTATGTATGTCAAAGAGAGCCAAACAATACATGGGAAGCTTGTTCTCACAGCATGTCCTTGAAAAACAACAGGGTCACAGAGAGGCACAGGGACAGAGGTCAAATAATGTGGTGAAATGAATGGACTGTGAGTTAAGGTTTCTACTTATCAATTTGCTTCATTAATAAAACAGGTAATCAAAATGAAGATAAACTAGTACAGAACAATTTAATAAATGTGAAATATGAATTACTTCTGGTTAAAAATGTTTGTGCCTAATACAGGTAAGTACACATTAATCTCATATAGTGTTTAATGGACCATCAGAATTTCAAAGGGTATTCTCATGTCAGGAAATAGGATTCTGCATTTATCATCTATGGTTGTAGAGAACAGGAAAGTGGCCGCACATGCACTACTCTCTACTCTATTGAGAGAGTGTTTGCATGATTAGCCGACTTTTCAGTCTCAATGGCAGCAGTAGAAAACTGAGGAGTCCCATTTTCAAATATGATAATATCCCTCTAACTTAGTGGCTGAGTATATATTAGCGCTTGGCCCACCACAGAATTAACCAAAGCATCCACCTATTACCCTTAAAAAGATAGCTTTTTGGTTTTATTCTCTGGCATCCAAGCTGATCGATTTGATTTCCAAATAATAGGACTTCATTGTCATATTTACAGAAAAAGCATGACTTGGTATAAACACCTTAGACAGCTATATTGGCAAATAGGTAAGAGTGTCCCAAATCAAAGAACTTTTATAAACCTTCTCAATTCCCTTTGTAATATAATAATAATATTAATCTTTATTTATATAGCGCCAACATATTCCGCAGCACTTTACAATTTGGAGGGTTTAGGTACAGACAAAAGAAATACATTGCACAATGAAAAGCTATTTACAGATCAGACACAAGGTGAGAGGGCCCTGCTCGCAAGAGCTTACAATCTATTAGGGTCTAGGGAGAGACGTAGGGTAAGAAGTGCTAGATTTACAATGGTCCAGCTATGTGACATAAATATGGGGTTGTTATGCGTAGAATTCGGATGAACCTGCCACCCAAACAGTACATCTATATACAGTTAATTGCCGAAAATGAGATGAGTGCGCTAGGGAGTGTGGGGCGCTGGGGGGGGGGGGGGGTTAGCCATTAGGGATTCTGGTAGGCTAGAGTGAGAAGATGTATTCTCAGGGCCCTTTTTAAGCTATGAGAGTCCTGAGTGTGCCTGATCGCCCGCGGTAGCATGTTCCAGAGAACTGGTGCCGCACGTGTGAAGTCTTGGAGACGGGCATGGGAGGTTCGGATGATTGATGAGTGTAGCCTGATATCATCAGCAGAGCGGAGAGAGAGGGTAGGGTGGTAGACAGAGATGAGGGAGGAGATGTATGGGGGTGCAGCACTGTGGAGAGCTTTATGAGTGAGAGTGATGAGTTTATGTTGTATCCTGTACTAGATAGGCAACCAGTGCAGTGACTGACACAGGGTAGAGGCATCAGTATAGCGGGTGGAAAGAAAGACAAGCCTGGCTGCTGCATTCAGGACAGATTGGAGAGGGAAGAGTTTGCACAGAGGGAGACCAATAAGCAAGGAGTTACAGTAGTCGAGACGAGAATGAATAAGAGCAACAATGAGAGTTTGAGTTGTTTCCACAGTGAGAAAAGGACGGATTCTGGAGATGTTCTTGAGGTACAGGTGACAAGAGCGGGCAAGGGATTGGATATAGGGGATGAAAGACAGATCAGAATCTAGTATAACCCCAAGACAGCGGGCCTGCTGCCTAGGAGTTATGGTGGTGCCACACACTGACACAGAAAGGGCAGGGTAAGGTCTGTTAGTAGATGGTGGGATGACTAGAAGTTCAGTTTTAGTGAGGTTTAGTTTAAGATACAGGGAGGACATGATGTCAGAGACAGCAGACAGGCAGTCACTGGTGTTTTGTAGCAGGGCAGGAGTGATGTCTCGGGAGGAGGTGTATAATTGGGTGTCATCAGCGTAGAGATGGTACTGGAAGCCAAATCTGCTGATGGTTTGTCCAATGGGGGCTGTATAGATTGAGAAGAGGAGAGGACCAAGAACGGATCCCTAAAGAACCCCGACAGCACGAGGAAGAGGAGAGGAGGTAGAACCTGCAAATGAGACACTGAAGGAGCGGTTAGAAAGGTAAGATGAGAACCAAGAGAGAGCGGTGTCCTGGAGGCCAATGGTGCTGAGCATGCTGAGGAGAAGTTGGTGATCAACAGTGTCAAACGCTGCAGAGAGATCCAGAAGAAGCAACAATGAGTAGTTGCCCTGAGATTTAGCTGTTAGGAGATCATTGGAGACTTTAGTTAGAGCAGTTTCCGTGGAGTGTAGGGTGCGGAAACCTGATTGCAGAGGGTCTAGAAGAGAGTTAGCGGAGAGATAGCGGATTAGGCGAGAGTAGACCAAGCGTTCCAGGAGTTTGGAGATGAAGGGCAGGTTAGAGACTGGTCGGTAGTTATCAGCGCAGGATGGGTCCAGGATTTGTAAAATAAATCATACTGTCAAGTCTCACAAGGTATCAGTTCTACTATTTCTCACTGAGCCTGTTAGAGTGACATGAGTGCAGGAGGTTTGTATACTGCAGTGCACAAGGGAGCAGCGCTCTAAAGAATGAATTAAAGCTTCTCTATAAGTAATGTAAACCAGCTCACAAACTCATCATCATCATCATCATCATCAAAATCAGAAACGCAATGTATTTGGTAGTAGTCTTTATTTACTTTTGCCTGCATATTTAAAACTAATCCTATTTAAAGCTGATCATTAAACTGGGAATACCTCTTTAATTTCTTTGTGTTTAACCGTATGCATAAAATGAGTCTTATAAAAAACTAAACACTAATAATATAAAATATCAATTAATTTGTGTTTTCTTGTAACATACATTCCTAAAACAAAACACATAATCCCATGAAATATGGGCTAAGGTACATGTAACTATGAATGGGATGTCTCTTTTGAACTCCAGATTAAATCCTCTTAAATGTAAAGTATAAAGCTAGTAAATCTATTTAAGCTCCTTCCTCTTAAGTTTCCCTAAATTCAAAGGGATTCCTATACCCACTAAATGAGAGGAAATATTATATCCTCTTGAAAGGTTACTGTCATTTCACAAGCCTATTATATACAGATTTAAGCTTATGTTGAAAAGCATGTTCAAAAGCTTTTGTGAGTGTAAACATTTATCGGATCTTTGACCTATTTATGAATACACTATATAATGGGACAGTACTATAGACTGTGTTGCTTTGATGAAAGTAGTCATGTACATTAGGGAAGGATGTTATCTCATGAGTGGTTGATTGAGGTTATGGAAGTTGCTTTGGAAGATATGGAATCTCTTATAAACAAAATTGATTAAAATACACTTTCACTTTAAAAACATACCTATCACTAGTTCCAGTGCCAGATAATTTTGGGCTCTAAGCCATGTTTATTAGTATGCTTCTCTTTTTTCACAAAATAGTTACATTTGTTTAATCTTAATTAAAAAGAAATAAAGCAATTATTTAAATTAAAATTTATTATCAATTGAACAAAAAAGTTAAATGTGGAATAAAATCAAGGTTTTATTCTGCTTGTCTTTTTCCTCACAAAATTTTCTAAAAGTTCCATCAAATTGTTGCCAATTCTAAAAGTCTGGTTTTTGACATTGTTGAGTGCGAGTAAGTTTTGATAACTTTCAACTTAGAAAAGCTACGATCACCATTTGCTGCCGATGCTGGAAGTGTTAGTGGTATTCTTAATGCAAAAAACTCATTGACAGATCTGTTTACAGCTGCCCATCAAGTCAATTAAGAGAGATGTTTAGGGGAAGAACAGAGGCACACAAAGATACTGCTAACTGTAAAGTTAGTGTTTTATCTCACCCTAGTGTTGGACTCACATCTACACTATCCTCCATTTTGCTGCATGGAAGAGTCTCTTACTTTCATCTTTACTTCCTTCACATCCTTCCCTTTCCATAGATTATATAGATACAGTTGTGCTCAAAAGTTTACCTACTCCAGTAGAATTTTTACTTTCTTGGCCTTTTTTCAGAGAATATGAATGATAACTCACAAACTTTTTTTCCACTCATGGTTAGTGGTTGGGTGAAGCCATTTATTGTCAAACTACTGTGTTTTCTCTTGCTAAATCATAATGACAACCACAACATACGAATGACCCTGATCAAAAAGTTTACATACCCTGCTGATTTTGGCCTGATACCATGCACAGAAGTTGACACAATTGGGTTTGAATGGCTACTAAAGATAACATCCTCACCTGTGACCTGTTTGCTTGTAATCAGTGTGTTTGCTTAAAAGCTGAGTGAGTTTCTGGGATACAGACAGACTCCTGCATCTTTCATCCAAGACCATTTTAACATTTTTTTTGAATAGGTGCATGCTGGTGTGGCAGCAAAAGCTATGCAAACTGAATACCATATCAGTAGCACTCTATAAATACTAAAAAACAGTCAAAGGGAATATAAGAATTTCCTCAACTTAAATGGGTTTTGCCACCATGTAATGTTGACGTGGGAACCTCCAAAATGGGTATTTAATCACTTTTCTAAATATATGTGATTAAAAAAAGTGAAAACTCTGAGAGCTACAGCATTTCTCAACCCCCCCCTTGGGTTTCCACAAAGTTCCCAGTCACCCCCAGGGGTGAAAGGCCCCTTTATGAATACTTCTTATCTGTAAGGCAGAATGAAATGGTCTTTTTAAGGGACCGG
>JAODAL010033311.1:0-45730 GCA_025379985.1 Phyllomedusa bahiana | reverse complement strand
TAATTTCTTATTTGCTCTAAGCTGATCGGAAGGGAAGAAAAAAGTATTAGTAGTATAAATTAAAGTATATTAAATAATTTTTTGAGTCAAGAAAAAAGAAAGAACTGAAAATATTAAGGTCCCCTTGTAGAGGTGTTTTTTTTGGGGACATAACCATGTCGATTTTGAATGCCCTATTTGGCCTCTTAAAAACATCAAGTTACATTTTGAATTAAACCGTCCCTTATTGGGTCACCCAGTCAGAGAGCCCGAAGAGGGAAGACCCCATCGGGTGTTCAGTACAAAAGAGAGTTTGAGAACGCTGATATTCGACTTCATTCGAAACCCCCAAACCCTTTTTAACCCTTTACATCTTAAATTTTTTCCATATTTTATTAAACAATATTATCATTGGTGCCAAAGCAGGAGTGTAGGGTGACAATACTGCCCAAAACGTTTATTGCTTCCTCAATCAAAAAATATCCACCCCCTTACTACTGAATCAACAGTCCTACACACCACTTCCAGTAAGCCAGTCCAACACACTGGACCCAGGCCCATACAATTTATACACAAATTTCAGCCCCTCAGTAACAAGGTCACAGGTATCATAAAACAAAACATTTCCACACCAACAAAGGGCTTATCCTGGCATTGAAGAATTGCAAAGTCCCTTCATTATGTGTTTAAAAGCAGAAAATAATGTTAGAGACAGCAATGTTGAGAGAGACATAGATGACTTATTGGGATTCCCCTGCCAAAGTACCATAATAACACCTCATAGTGGCACATTTACACATCTACAGTGATCTTTGGACAGATGAGACAAAACTGGAGCTTTTTGGCAAATCACAGCAGTTCTATGTTTACTGATGCAGAAATGAAGGCTACGAAGAGCAGAACACTGTACCTACTGTGCAATATGGAGGAGGCAAAGTTATATTTTGAGTCTGTTTTGCTTGAATCTGTGCAGGGCACAATGAAACCTCAAGAACATTAAGGAATTTTGGAGCAAAATGTGCTGCCCAATCTTGGGTAAGCTTGGCGCGGTATGGTCATACACCAGAATAACAACCCAAAACACAGACAAAAAAACCCCCCAAGAAGGTAACACAAAGCTTTTGGACTATTCGAAACTTCATACCCGATCTAAATCCTATCAAACCCTCTGGGGAAAAGGACCTAAACCTCAGTTTGAAAAGGAATTTTTAAACCTGAGACAGTTAAGCCCCGAAAGGAGTTGGGCCAAATACTTGGGACTGCTGAAGCATGAGTAGTTGGCAAATACTGTGGACAGGTACAACAGTCTCACTGAGAGTTTCAAAGATCATTTGTTTGAAGTGATTGCCCAAAAATTTTAAAAACAAAATATTAAAATTAAAGGGAACCCTCTTTTTTTTCCAGGTCAGTTTCATTAGTTTGTTTTATTAAAAGTTTGGTTAACCACAAATAAAAGTAATGATTGATTTTCATTTTTTGATGCCATAAATTTGAATGATTATTATTTCAGTAACCATTATGGAGGTTATTCTTTTTCTTCAGTAATAATGTCCACTAGTCTTGCCCAAGTGTATACAATAGAGGTTCTGCATGTCTATCGTATTGTGAGCTCCAATAAAGATGTTAGGTATGGAGACAACCACCCTACTACTGCATGGTGTGAAAGTGGGTGTGCTTTACAATGTGTTGCTAGGAGGAAAAAAATGCAGACTTGTGGCCCACAGAGGAGAGGAGAAAATCCCGTGATGGGCTCTGTTCTAAAACGGACTAAGCTGCTTTTACAAGGGAGAAGAGCAGGAGAAAGAGATACAAGAAAATTGATAATTGCAATTGAACTTCATCCTTGTAAAAGTATCTGTATGAAATAAGGCTCCCAGAGGCAGTATTACTGCTGAACCTAGGCAACACAGACTGACACTAAATGCCGTGACTGTTCAGAGAAAGCCAAGTAATAGATATAGAAATGAGGATATGGGACACTACCCCTACCCACCCAAATCCTCTGATTCCTGATTCACCCACGATGTCATATGCCGTCTTTTGCCGTAAACCGCATAAGTACAGGCAAGAACCTTAGGTGGTTAACCACCACCAACAGGACTAAGGTCCACATCAGCGAATGCATGGAAGTTAAAATGTAGGCAACACTTTGGCCCAAAAAGAGGACCAGACCGACGCCGGGACCTCCAACCACTGTTCACACCCTCTGTCCATTCCGCCTCCTCCTCCGTCCGCCAACCATCAGCGTTCCCTCATCTTCCCTCCCCATGTCTCTCAGGTCATGATCAGGGATCAGCCTCCGCTTCACAAGCCTCCACCGTCGCCCGATGTACCACCAGCACCACCAGAGACCCATCCTACCCCTTCTCCTTCCGCCAGTTTGATGCCCGGCCCGCCGTACAGCGGCCAGTCCTAGCGAGCCAGCCTTCTGTCTACCAGTGGTTTGGGAGCAGAAGAAGACACTTCAACCCAAACCAACCCAAAGCCTAAAGCCTGAATGTCGGCATTGCCGGCTTTTGGAGCCTTGGAAATGGGTGCCTTTCCGTCTGGTGGACACAAGATGGGTTCCGCCACGTCATGGCCCTCGCCTTCGCCCCCAATCAAGATGCCCAGCAGGCATTTCTTTCCAAAAAAAGAAAGCCGTCCCTATGCCCTGGCCAGACACCGTGTCATCTAAAATTTCCAAGTGCGTTTGTTCTGCAACTATCTGTGTCCGAAAAGTTCCCATCTGGACCACCGACACGATGGACTATAACACGGCCACTGCCACTATATCTCTCTCTGTTACAGCTCACTGGGTGAGCTGGGAGGATGTCCTCTGGGGGTGACGTGGCTCTCATGCTCGACGCAGACCACGGCTCATCAAAACTGGAGGGATGATGCAGGGCTCTTTCCCCCCAAGTCCTCTGGTAGCAATCACGTGCCCAGAGAAACCAACCGTTTTGAAATTAATTATCTGTATTGGCGACCGTCGCCACACAGGTTCAGTGATCTGTGGACGTCTCTAAGCAACGAACCTGAGCGCTTGCTGGGTGACACGAAACCTTGTGTCCTAGGCAAAGTGGGGTGTGCGATAAAACGGGGGAAACATGCTGGCCGCCCTTAAAGATCGTTTAGGCTGGAGCACATACCCTTTGCCTGGCAGCATTACATTAACCTCGTCGTCCCAGAAATTTCTAAAGAGCAACCCGGAGTCAGGACTGCCTGCTGAAGAAGGCTCGAGATCTGATTCGCACTTTCCGCCGTTCGCGGCACCCAGCTTCGTCCCCCCCCCCATTATTTCGTCCCGCCTTGGCTGTGCGTTGCAGCGTCCTCGTGCCTCCCCCGCAACCCGTCTCATTGTTGACATGTAGGCAACCAAACGCTGGAATTCCACCCTCCACATGCTCCAGCGATTGTGGTAAGCAGCGCAATGCCTTTATTACGCAGGTACTGAAGTGACACATGGCCTGACAAGCCACGCGGATGCGGACCTCTGGGTGTTGATGCCACTGAGAGTGGAGGCAGGTGAAAAGAGCTCTGCACAAATGCCATTTTTGATTGAAGCCACCAAAATGGTCAGTGCGACAATGCCCTTGTCAGCATGAGCATTGGTGGGTGATCTAGATCTGGAATGATCGTTGGACACTCTTGAAATAACAGGTCCCGCCAGGCGACGGAACCACAGAGGGCGGACACGGAGCCTTTCTCCTTCGTCAAATCCACAAGGCCCGATAGTTTTTCACAATTTCACGTGTCTTCATTGAGGCAGGTTGTTTCAGGTCCAGATCAAGTGCAAGTATGCCGCATCAGTCTCTCAGGGTGCATCATCACAGGCAAGTCCAGGGCTGTGTTGAAGCTGTGTCGGAGCAGCGAGGAGGAGGAGGTATTCTATACACCGATGTTACCGACTCCCTGCCTTGAAAGAGGTTGTGCACAAATTTGAGGCGAGGAGGAAGAATGAGAAGACAGTTTGCTAGTGCCCCTCGACCCAGAGCTTGGGAAAATCAAGGCTCCATCTCTCACATGAGTGCTTGGATGCTCCATTTCCTCCAACATGATCCTCTCAGTTAAGGCCATCAAAATGAACAACAGTTTACTGGGTGGCCAGCCCACCCTGATCCCACGGTGACAAAACTAAACTCATCACTTTCCTTCCACCCACCAAAAAAGAGAGTAAAAATGCAGGAATTGGTAGACCTTGCTGATTGATCAACAACTGTAGACATCTGTGTGTCTGGCTTCCGGTTCTTCAAGATGTCACCGTGGAAAACGCCACGCGACGTGACAGCAGTAGAGTGTCAAGTAGCCGTAGCGGCAAGCAGCAGAGCATCAGACTAGGTTGCAGAAGCCGAAGGTTTGACCTCTGTCCAATCATTTGTTTACCAACTCACCAACGCTGCCATGCAGGGCACACGATTCCAATACACAGAGATCAGCTTAGATCATGGTGCACGACTATCTGCGTCTCAACACCCGATGTTTTTTGTATTTATTTCTCCGGACCCAATACTTCTGTGGGTAACCAAAATGGATGAATGGGCCCGAGCGGCTCGACACGCCATAGAGGTTGTTGTCCCTGCCCCAGCAGCCTGGCGTCAGTATCTGAGCGGACCTCACACAACGGGAGGAGTCATTACAGACAAACGCATCCCCTCCGGCTTTCCACAGATAAAGGGAATGCGTTTGACTTTCGGATAAGACATGAATCAGGGCATGGATCTCTTATGATTTGTGGCCCCAATTGCCCGAGGACACCGATTAGTTTGGGCCGTCCTACTTCACATACCTCTTCAAAAAAAAAAACAGAAATGGTCCTCTTGAAAAATGTTTTTTTAAAATGATCATTCATACTGCAATATTTATTCTCTTTCCCAACATTCATTTTGGGCTGGTTTTGTGCTTGAGAGGAGACTGTAAAAGACAGCAAGGTTTTATGACAACACCGATTTCCATTTACTCACTTTAATCTTAAGAAGTTTTCACATAGTCAATTGGTTTTGAGGTCATGTTGCCTGTGATATACAGGCATAATTAAATGGTCCTTTGGAACAGAAAATGTGGGCTTTAAGTATATTTCTCCCTCACAATTTTTAAAAAGTGGCTGAGAATTCATATTTATAATTTTTTTGTGGTCATGTATAAAAAAGCTGTGGAGATACATGCAATAATCCTGGTCCCTTTGGAACAGAAATGTTGGCTTCTAAAGTGGCATTTCTTCGCTCACATTTTTAACAGAGTGGGCTGAGAAGATCATTTTTATAATTTTTTGGGTCCATGCTAGCTTTGAAATGCAGCAATTACCTACAGTCCTATTATATAAAAAATGTTGTTTCTAACAGACATTTGGTTTCTTCACAATTGTCCAAAGTGGCGTCAAGGGTCATGCTTTGAATTTTTGGGGGCATTTTGCTTTGAATTGCAGCATATACTACAGGTCCTATTATCAAAAAATGTTGTTTCTAACAGACATTTGTTCTACACAATTGTCCAAAGTGGCTCAAGGGTCATGGCTTTGGAAATTTGTTGGGGGCCATTTTGCTTTGAAATGGCAGCTGATACAACAGGTCCTATTATAAAAAAAATGTAGTTTCTAACAAGATTTGTTTCTTCACAATTGTTAAGAGTGGGCTCAGGTGATGGTGCTGTCAGAATCAGGAAATAGTAGGACACTGTTAATGACCACATATTCAAAATGACCTTGTTTTTGGCCAAGATCTTTAACATAGCTATCAATCCTGTATTGAGACAACCCATTTAATACAATTAAAAAAGAGAAACAAGACAATGGTGGGATTCCATCCTATTTTAAAAATGTGTTTTCTTAGAATTAAACTACTAAAAAACTGCATGGAACAAAATACTGTAAAAAAATATTCCTCTGAATTGTACCAGGTGAACCGTACAACAGAAAAACTTTACCATATGTAGGGTAATTCAGAGGAACATGGAGTAAAGGAGCAACTGGCAGAGAAAAAAAGTACAGAGACAATTACCTCCAGCACGTTGATTATAATGATAAAAAAAATGCCAAGAAAAAGGGCACCTGGGTGGAACAGGAGCGTTACCACCAGTATTTTTCCAAGTGAAGCTCAATTGGTCCCGCACTCATACGGAGGGGCAAGCTCTAACCCAGCGTCTTGACAGTTTAACAGAGGAAGGCTGGAGTTCTCGACACTTCTGCTTCTGCATTCTGCTTCAGGCACGACAGTTTTCGTTGGCTGGGCCGTCATCAGGGCATTTAAACCTTCGTTTTAAAAGAATGACAGACGCCAGCCTTGGGCTCTCAAACCACTACCCGCACCCACTTTAACTCTGGCCCTGATTCATGCTGTGGCACAGGACAGGTATAGTCAATGTCCCAGTTCAACTAAAATGGTGGTTGAAAGATCCTTTTTCCGCACTTTTTATCTGGGGTCAGGACAGGTTATTAATGGTCATACTGTGGCCCAAGGACAGGGAAGATATAATTCCAGTTCAACTAAAATGGTGGTGTGAAAGACTCCTTTTTTGTTTCGGCACTTTTTAATCTGGGGTCAGACAGGTATAATGGCCATACAGCATCCAGGACAGGTATAGTCATAATGTCCAGGTGTCAATCAACTAAATGGTGGTTGAAAAAGACTTCATTTTCTCCTGTGCACTTTTTAATCTGTGGGTCCAGACAGTTTTAAGGGTCATGCTGCGGTGCCCAGACAGGGTTTGTCAATGTCCAGTTTTAACTAAAAAGTGGTTGAAAGACTCCTTTTTCCGGCACTTTTTAATCAGAGGGGTCAGACAGGTTTAATGGTCATTCTGCCGTTCCAGGACAGTTCTAGTCCAATGTCGGAGTTCAACTAAAATGGTGGTTGAAAGACACTTCTCCTATTTCCGAACTTTTTTAATTCAGTGGTCAGGGCAGGTGTATAGGGTCATGCTGTGTCGGTCCAGGGCAGGGTTTGTCAATGTCCAGGATTCAACTAAAATGGAGGATCAATAGACTCACTTTTCATCCGTCACGTTTTAATCTGTTGGGTCATGAGGTTTTTTAGGGTCATGCTCATTCTGCGTTTCCAGGACAGGGATATTCAATGACCAGTTCAGTACAATTATTGGTTCAAATAATACTGCCTTCCTGTCACTATTTTTAATTTGTGGGTGTGCAGGTTTAAGGTCATGCTGTTGGTACAAGACTGGGATAATGAATGGTGTGTGACTTTTTTTGTGCTGTGGCTTTTTTAGCCTAAGTGTTGTGGCCTTAGATGTAGCACGTATCCATTTGAACTGTTGTGCTGTTAAATTCCAGCTTCTCCGAGCCCTGTTGGGTTTAAGAATGAAGGTGTTGTTCTCTCCCCCATAGACTTTAATGGTCATCGCTCATAATCGTCTGCTCACTATCGAAAAAACCTATCGATGATGGCCGACTATCGACTATCGCGGCCCGATGTCGATAGCCAACGTAATCGCTCAACAACAACTACTCCTTTAATGAAAGTGTGAGCTCTATGACAAGGGGCAGCTGCTGGTCTTGGCTGCTTCTTTCTCCCGCAGGCAGAGAGTAGGAGGTTGCTGACCTGAGGAAGTCCTTAAAACCAGAGTCGACTGGTCAAAATGCTACCGTTCAGGTCCGGCTATATCCAGGGACATGAAATGTATTAACTTAGTGGCTAAATGGTCAGGGTTTTATGTTTGGAATATTGTTCACTGACCTGACAAACATGTATGAAAAGAGGAAAAAATGCTGAGGTCGATTTTAAACCAACCTGTAGTTTGGAGTAATGTTTTTTTTTTTTTCTGTACCATAACGAACTTACAAAACAGACGGTTATCCCAAGAGCTCACAGACCCTGGTGGAGTTGTTCCAATATGTCAACGCAGGTGTTTAGATAGTGAGAACCAAAGCTGGCATATACATACCTGCAATGCCCTCAATGTTATCTTCACCTATTGTCATAGTTGCCTGTGATCTTCCCATAAAAAACCAGAGATCTGTGACCATATGTCACCTTGTAGTTTGGAAAAAAATAATCACAACACCTCAATGGTACCTATCATGTGAGTGGATGTTATATCATTAATTTTGCACTTCAGCAAAATCTCCACTAATGTACAGTGGCATTTTTTGAAACCCTGGTTTGAAAAGTTTCATATTCAATGTGCAGTGTTATACTGACATTTTCCCCCTCAACAATAATTGTGTGAACGATTGTTCATAAGTAATCTGCACTCTGTCAACTTTTTCCACATGTATTACTTAGGGCTTTTATTATTCCTTTGTGTACTTTAAAAATAATTCCTTGTTCCAGCCATTATGTTGTGGAAAATGGCAGTGTTTTGCTTTAATTTGTTATGCCATATAGGAAAATAAAGCTTGTTGGGTAGCCACACTGAATTCAGTATGTGTCGCCCATGCTGACCACTGTCTACTGCAAAAGAGCACCTATAATTGAGCACATGACCATAAAGAGTTGGCCATGTAGCAATAGAATAACTAACTTTGGTTCAACGATACAGAGAGCTATAGAGTGTAAGAAGACAAGCCACAGTGGCAGTCTGATGCTGGTAGAGCAATGTTTGCTATAAAACTCTTGAATCCTAGCTTTATGTGAATGTACTTTAACATGTTCCACCAGCCCTTACTGGCAAACTTGCCCAACTTGATAGAATGGTAACGCCAGTGGGGACACCAGGTTCTGGGCCTCTGCGGAGAGTCACAGCACCCACAGGGAGGGCTTGGTGATTTCCTTCAGTGTCCCCGAGTTCCAGAACATGTTTTCACTGTAATGAGGACTGCAATATCACAACTAAAAAAACAAGGTCGCTGGCCTCTGTGGTACACCAAAATACCTGTGGTTCCATTTAAACTCAAACTGCCATGAGAAAATGTTTTTTCAAGGTAGAAACATAAAAAAAATCTACAAATACTGAATAAGAAATCCTACAAGATTGGAAGTAAATAGTACGTCCATGAAGGCCATTCGATAATTGTACTAAATATTCTGTGCACTATTCTTCTTGACATATATACAATGTTTTAGAACCTGAATTACACCTACATTGGATGATTGTATAAAAACAAATTATATCTGCTGATCCAAAATCATCACTGATAAAACCAGCGACTACACGTTGGCTGCAGGAATAGTTGGGACCTTCCTTATATTCTCTCTTGATAAAATATTTAGCATATTAAGGAATATAAGTTATTCCTTTGTCTCCACAAGTATCATACAGTGATAACCACAGAGTGATATTAGGAGGAGGTTCAGGTCCCTTAGGTTCACCGTCATCAATACCAAGATAAAAGTCAGGAGTTCCAGTAAGACCTTTTGCAACAGAGCTGCCAAAAGAATGGTTCAAAGTGAAACAATTAACATGTGGTTCACTCACGAAGTATGTCACCCATAATTAATGTACTAGGACAACAGACTGATTGTGGCAACAAAGTGTGAGTGAACTCAAAGACTGTCTCCCCTAACTTGTTTTGGTACAGAAAACCAATTTACTGACACTGAGGGGAGCGCTAAGAGCAAATAAACATTCGAGAGAACAATAACCACCTTGTCATGGCGCTGTGTTCTAGTTTTCCCCCATGAAAATACTACTATTAGAAGAACATGAGACTGGTGAGAAATCACAAATATAACTGAAGAATAATGTAATAAAAATGTAGCAATCACAGATGTGTAAGTCACCCATCGAGACTTAATAGTTTTAGCAAAAAAAATGTATGATATAAAAAAAGTTAAAATGTTACTTATAGAAACACCATTTTCTAATTAATTTGGAATTGCTATGTCTGAACTACTAATATCCGATTATGTATCCCACATGTTGAATGTATTATTATTATTATTATTATTATTATTATTATTATTATTATTATTATTGTTATACCAATTGTCAAAATTGCAATTTTTGGTAATCTAGATTCCCAGAAAAATGAAATAAAAAGTAGTCAAAAATCTACATGTATACTCTTTTTTTTTTTTGCTACCCAACGTATTATCCAATACATTAAATGGGACAATTAAAAAAAAAAATCAGTCTGAAAAAACAAGCCCTCATCAGGCTATAATGGCAGCATAAGGAAAAGATTATGGCTCTTGGAAGGCAGAGATAAAAAGGAAAAAAACTGACGGACCAAAACTAGGCCGGTCATTATAGCTTTAATATCAGACTCCAGAAAAAATTTAATTTAAGTTTAGATTTCAGTACTTAAGGGGAAAGTAGAAAGGGTTTTTTTTTTCAACCCTTTTTCTCCTCTGGTGTACAAATGCACCTAACTGAGTTGGCTACGATATCTAATGCACCTAATGAATGTGTAAGACTCGACACTTTCGAATGCGCCTAACATGATGTTGACTTCTGGGGGCTTTATGTGGTGTGTTATGAGATGTGTCGCACCACACTCGTAATATTAACACATACAATGAATGTGATTCAGCAGAACTAGGCGAATTACTGCTCGGACAGGCAGACCTATGTTGATGTGGTCTACCTGAGTCCGAGAAGTCGAAATGGAGATAGATTTGCTGTTAGGGCAAAAAATGTCCCTTATTTCTCAACTTCCACCAGTACAATAATAAAAAGTAATTTCTGAGGAAGTATCAAACAATATAAAATGTGATTATTTAAATTTTAATGAAACATTTGATGAACATGATAAAAATAAGTATAGAAATATATAATATCCAAAAAGAAGATAAAAAATATCTCCTATAAAATGTATTTAAAATAATAGATCTAAAACTAATTTTACTTTACAAAACCACTGAAATGTTGTTCAGGATTTTGTATATTTTAAATTATTAACTACATTAAATTTATTTTTTGCTCTCCTCTCAACCATTTTATTCTACATACAAAGCAGATCCGCGCACAACAACGATCTTGCTGGACCGGTTTGTCCACTCAAGCAAATCAGTCCCATAGTTTTCAATGTCCCACTGACATGCAATTCTAAGGACTCTTATTTTCAGTCTATCTATATTCTTTATACATGTTTGGTGCATTACTTATGCGCCTAAGTTACGCAATGCGCCTAACACATAGGCGAGGCGCGTCGAACTTTGACCACATTTATAATCACACAAAACCACTTTCATACATCAGGAGCATTATACACTGAAAATGAGATTCGATGATTCACTTTGATGCGCCTTCCTTCATACATGCAAAAAAAGGGCAATACACAACATGGAAATCCCTAAAGAAGCATTTATGCTATCTATCATACATGAAAAAACTTTGAGACTCCACGGTTCACGATATTTTTGATCAAAAGATGTTTTATAGCTATCCCACGCATTCAACGTGATCTCAAAAATCGGGCAGTCCTATCCTATCCTATTAAACCTCACAAACGAGCCAATCACCTGCCTCTACTCTGGGTCAACTCGACTCCATTATTCAGGAGATAGAAAAAATAAAAAACGACCCAACCTTCAAGGCTGTGCCCTTCTTTATGACACCTGTGAAGTGGGCGGTGGACAGAAACCCAAAATGGGAAGCACCCCTTCCTTTTCCATCTAGGTTAACATATCATGTACACCAAGTATAAGACGTATGTAATCTTCGTTCTGCACACCAAAAATTTTGATATCACGTTGAAAGTCAGACGGCAAGTCTTAAACAACTTTGATCAATATATTTGAACCGAGATTCCTCAAATTTTTTCATGTATGATAGATAGGCATAAAGTGCTTCTTTAGGGATTTCCACGAAGTGTATTGCCCTTTTGCAGTAAATGTGCCGCCTGTGCGGGGCGGGTCTGGTGTGTTTACAGTATAATTACATGTGTGCCCGCATCCGCCTGCCAGGCACCCAGGTTTTCATACTTTTTTTTCAGAAATGTTTTTGTGTGCAGAAACATTTACGTTATACCATGGTGTACATTGAATTTAACCTAGATGGAAAAGGAAGGTGGTGCTTCCATTTTGGTTTTCTGTCCCCCGCCCCACTCCTCACAGGCTGTCATAAGAAGGCAGCCATGCTGTTTGGGGTGTTGTTTTTATTTTTCTCACTTCTCTGTATAATGGAGGTCGGTTTTGACCCACGAGAGGCCGTGATAGTGCTCGATTGAGAGGTAAAATAGATAAGGACTGCCCAATTATTGAGATCACGTAGAAAGTCTGTGTGGTCAGCTTAAACATCTTTTGTGATCAAAATATGTGAACCGAGAGTCTCAAAGTTTTTTCATTTAAGGATTAGATATCATAAATTGCTACTTTAGATGATTTCCCGTTTTATTTGCCCTTTTTGCAGTAATGTGCCGCTGAGGGCGCGGTCCTTGTGTGTACAATGTATACATTAACATGTGTGCCGCAGCCCTGCCATTGGCACCCAGGGTTTGTGCATAACGTTTTTTCAGAAATGTTTTAGTGAGGCCAGAAAACATACGTTATACTTGGGTGGTACATTGATTTTAAACCTAGATGGAAAGGAATGGTGTGTGCTGTCCATATTGTGTTTCTCTGCCCCCCCCGCCCACTCTCTCAGGCTGTCATAAGAAGGAGCCTTGCAGGAATTGGTTTTTTTTTATTTTTTCATCTCTGAATAATGTGAGGTCTTTGACCCAGCGAGAGGCCTGATTGGCTACATTGTGAGGTAAAGAAGATTAGGATATGACTGAGCCCCCCCATTTTGAGATCACGTTGAAAGTCGTGGGCAGCTTAAACATCTTCCTTCATACATGTCGCCCTAAATCTTTATATTAAAATCAGACCCACGATGAGAACCAAATTAAGTGATTTTAGAACATAGACCAGATCCCCTACATGAATGCTGCACCGCGCAAAATAAAGTGATGCCCTCAGACCTTTCACAAGTTTAACAGCAGGTAGTGGAACCACTATGCCACTAGCGGCCATTGGGTTCTTTACAGAGCCTTTAATATTAAGTTTAGCTTTACCCCCCCCATGACTCCAGGAGGAGCATCCTCAAGAGCGTCCCCCGGGCAGTGAAAGCTTAACCTAAACATATTCAGTAGTCACCGACATGAGCACCACACAGTCAAAGAACACAACAACAAAGCAAGAGGCCAGGAGGTGTGCAAGGTACAGTAGCAAGGGGAAAAAAAAACTATAACAAGACAGATAGAAAGGCCTGATGGAGCCAGAACAGTAAGCCTGATCAGAGCCCAAAGTATAGACATGACATAGGATTAAGGTGACTAGATATAGGAATACAGGAAAGACCACGGTAGACATAAAACAAGAGAAGACAGAACACAAAAGGAACTATGACTAGGACAGAGGCAAAGAACTATGACTAGGAACAATAGCAAGGAGCACAAATCAGGAAACATAATGTTGGAACAACTAGACAAACAGACATAAATATGACACAGGGCAAGCCTAATGGTGTGAAGCGAGAACATGCCAATGGGGAACATGGAGTCCGGTTTCGACAAACTAGGCAGCAGTAACTATGGTGTGGGGGGTGGGCAGCAAGAACATGCAATGGGGTAACATCGAGGTTCAGGACAACAGGATTTAGTACATTTTTCTTGGTAGTACAGGTGGAGGCATTTTAAAAAAATAAAGAGTTTGGAGGGCTACAAAGAGGAAGATAAAGGGTGTATTGCATTGCACATCAAGTCAAACAGGTGTGTATTTTTAAAATAATTTCAGCTGATACAGACTTGTGAAAATTAGCTGTTGGCAATCAGATAGAATACAGGTTTTAGAAGCATGAGGAACAAGAACTATAGACATGAGATGTAGTATAGTTTAAATATGTATTTCCACATTGTTCCAAGAGACCGTGCTAACAGTTTACTAGTCAGTGATATCGGCAACCCGGCATGGCAAACAAAATGGTCGGAGATCCCATCTTGATTCATTTTTAATAAATTCAAAAAATGATTCCACATTCTCAGGGTGAAAGACAGATACGTTTTTGTCATTTATCACCCCGCCCAGCTGTGCTTGAATGTGGCGTTCTGAGATAATGCTTGCTGCTTGGCCATGAAAAAACTATCTAAGGGCATGCAGTAAGCTCATGTTATTCCTCCAGTTTGGACACCCAGAATTTAATGGTCCAACTAAATCAAAAACACGATGTTTGATCCCGCAAAATCAAGGCCCATGTTTATAAAGGGCAGTCTCAGTGTGGACTAATGTGGCCCACGTTTTCTGCCTGTGATGAATGTAGACCCTAGGCGGTCACTGTACCTTTCGACTACCCAATCCCCGGCCTTGGAGCAAAGGCTTCATCATTATCATTTGAAGGAAGAGAGCGTCAGCATGCGTGTCAGGCAGTGGCGCAGCCCCAAACGGTAGTGTGGCCCGGGAGTCAGCACTGATCAATATACCCAAAAAAATACCTTATGGGATGTTTGCCTCTACATCCCATAAAATTTACTAAACATAGACTATAAAATCTAACAAAATGCATTAGCAGACCAACTTCAACGCTATCTCCCTAATCTACTTGAAGGCTTTCTCAATAAGGTTACATGAGAGGTAGATCATCTCACAAAAGGAGTATGGCACGCTGTTGCTGACAACTATTAAAAATTGAAAAAAAAATTATCACACTACATTGTTTTTTAGGTCTTGTTCTTGAACGCTAAGAGGAGGCATATTGACTCAATTTTATATTTGGCATTACCTTAACACCCTCGCTCCCTTGAATACCACATTTTGGTCTTTGGCCGCACTTTACTGACATTTGGTAGACCTTCTTTTTTCTACCCAATTTAGATCACATACTAGATTAAACAATTAATGGTCTTAACTCTCCCCCTCCCAATAAACTTTGCAAACATTAGCGAAACAAGGCTGTCCCATCTCCCCACTACTCTGTCACAACCTTTGCACTTGATCCACTTTTAAGGCATTAAGAGTCTGTGATGTAATTTCACAGTATTGAAATTAGTGATCATAGTACAGTCAGGTTTGTGTTACTTTCACTGAAGATTTTTGTAATCATGTTCACGCCCGCAACGACATTAAGGCCTTAACTCCAAAAAGTTCTGTCAATAGGATCCTAAATGGTATATATAATTTACATGATCATCACAAAGGAAGGCCCTAATATTAAACTGGCCACTACTCATCATCTTGTGGTCCAAAAGACATTGTCACTTAGTGTGGCAATCCCGAACATTGGTCATCCTGAAGAGTTCACATAATTAGGGAAACCTCCAAACTTGACTCCACGGATACTTAAACCAAGTAGATATATTTTCTACAATTAGACAAATAAACTTGGGAAAAAAAATTTACCCTACTCTTATTAATATAGGAAGGACAAATATCTACTCAAATGAAACTTTTCTCCTAGACTATTATAAGATTTACCTACTTTTAATGTCCCATACACATTGTGACCAAAAACAAGAAGTGAAATTGAAAAGATATACAGAACATTAATTTGAGTAAAAATAAAACCCTAGGTTAGGTTTTCACTTACATAAGCAACATATGCTGCAAGGAGAGATTAACTTTTTGATCTCTCCGACTTTATAATCTGTTATAACAACTTAAGAGTTTCAATAGAAGAAGAGCTCTCAAAAGTCTTATTTGTCTCTTATAAATCTCTTTCGGTAGCCCCTTTGCTACCTACCAAGTAACAAGACCAGGTCTGGGTGTTGCGCCCTCCGATCTTCTACTACCCTCCTCCGCACTCCCAAGGCTGCCACCCTGCCTTTCTGTCTGCTCCTCCAGTTTCCCTCTGGCAAGCATGCAGCAGCATGCATGTGTCCCTCTAGGGGCACATGTGGCTGGACCTTCAGGTTTTAAAGAGTCAATGCGCACCCACCCGCACCTACTGCTTGCCCACCACCTCAGAGAACGACAGGGCCTTTACAGGACACCTTCTCCTTGCATGTGTGCCCTCTAGGGGGCACATGTGCTGGACCTTCATGTTTTAAAGAGTCAATGCGCACCACCCACCTACTGCTTGGCCCACCACCTCAGACGACAGGCCTTTTCAGGACACCTCTCCTAGTATCCCACGCCCAATTATTACTGTTCATTTCTAAGTGTCTACCAATCCTATTCAATGTTTCCTGATTGCCTTCCACCCCTTAAATGATCTCCACTACATTCCTGGCCCTGCCTTGCTTGCTGTCTTAACTGACCACATGCCTGAACCTGACGTTCCTTATATGCATCCAGCGCTGACCGTTTTGCTAGTTCTTGACTACGCCTCTGCCTCACTCTCAGGTAACACACCAACTTACACGTCGGCTGTCACCTCTAATAACAATTGAAAATTCTATATCTTTCCTCTACTGTAAATCCCTAAAACACCTAATTGGTTAACAAAATCCCTAGTGCTGTTTTGGGATGTGCAAGTTTTAAAAAGAAGTGACTTATGGGGTCTTTTAACATAAAGGTCCTTCAAAGTCAAGTCAAAACTGAACTGGTTCCTTAAAAAAATACATTTTTTAGAAATTTTCTTGAAAATTGCTGGAAATTTATATACCTTTTAATGTTATTAAACAACTAAAGAATGTTTAACAAATGATGTCAACATAAAGTAAACATAGGGGGAATGTTACTCATTAACTATTTTTCTTGTGGTCTCACTATCTTTTGTAAAATCAGATCAATCAAACTTTGAAAATTAAGGTTTTTACCCCCAAAATTTCACGTGCTTTTAGAATCTTTATGAAAAACACAAAAAATTAACCACCAAATCTAACCTCTAACAAGAGCTCACATTAATGTGGTCCCAAAAAAAAAAAAAAACACTCTGAGATTATTTGGATAATTAAAAGCATTCATAGTAATTCCTATTTAACGTGACATATGTCATAACTGAACAATGAGGCTTGATCCTTTGGTCCAAAGCAGGCTTAGACCTTAAGGGGTTATACACTGGGGAAAAAAAGTATTTAGTCAGCCGACAGCCACCAACTGTGCAAGTTCTCCAACTTGAAAAGATGAGAGGGGCCTGTAATTGACATCATAGGTCGAACCCCCAACTATGAGAGACATAATGATAAAACTAATCCCGGAAAATCACATTGTGACTGATTTCTTAAAGAATTATTTTTAAATATAAGGAGGAACGCATAAGAATAAGTGTCACCAACCAAACAAGCATGAAAATTGGCTCTCCCACGGACGCTGTAACATACGTCTGCAAGAGTGCACCTCTAGTCCTCCACACATTGACCTAGTAGTAATGGCAACACTGTTTTAAACATTTTTATCAGTAAAAAAGACACCTGGACCACAAACTCAAACAGTCACACTCCAAACTCCACTATGGTTGAAGACCAAAAGAGTCGTCAGCACCAGGCTGGAAGACTGAATCTGCAATAGGCAAGCTGCTTGGTGTGTGGAAGAAATCAACTGTGGGAGCAAAAAATAGAAAATGAAGACAATAAGTCCACTGATAATCTCCCTCCATCTGGTGCCCCACACAAGAACTCACCCACATGGGGACAAAATGATCACAAGAACGGTGAGTAAAAATCCAGAATCACACGGAGGGACATATGGAATGACTTACAGATAGCTGGGGACCAACATCACAAAGGCTACCACATCAGAAAACAACACTACGGCCGCCAGGGACTCAGATTCCTGCAGTGCCATACGTGACCCCCCTGCGTAAGCCAGTACATGTCCGCAGGCCCATCTGAAGTTTGCTAGAGAGCATTGGATGATCCAGAAGAGTATATGGAGAATTTACAAGTGGTACATGAGAAAACCAAAGTAAACGTTTGTGTAGCTAACACAACTCGTTGTATTTGGAGGAAAGAGAATGCTGAGTTGCATGCAAAGAACACCATACCTACTGTGAATCATGGGGGGGGGGCAACACCAGACCTACTGTGAAGCATGGAGGATGACAACATCGTGCTTTGGGGCTATTTCCCTCTGCAAAGGGACCGAGGACGACTGATCGTAGTACATGATAGAATGAAATGGGACAATTTATCGTGAGAGTTTTGAGTGCTACACCTACTTCCATCCGATCAGCAAGGGCATTGAAGATTAAACGTGCCTGGGTCATTCAGCACGACAATGATCGCAAAGCAACCACTAGGCAACGAAGGAGGGGCTTCGTAAAAAGCATTTCAAAGTTCTGGAGGGGCCTAGCCAGTCACAGATCTCAACCCTATGAAAACCTTTGGAGGGATTAAAAGTCCGTGTTGCCCAGAAAGGGCCCCGAAACATCACTGCTTAGAGGGATCTCATGGAGGAATGGCCAACATCCAGCAACAGTGGTGCCAATTTATGAAGATTACAGAAAATGTTTGCCTTTCCCCATTAATATTGAAGGATAAGAACAAAGTATTGAGTGAACTTTTTGTTTTGTCAAAAACTTTTTCCCCCATAATTTCAGATAAATTTTTTCCCAAAATCAGACAATGTGTTTTCTGTATTTTTTTTCTCTTTTGTCTCTCAGAGTTGGGGGCCGCCCTATGATGTCAATTAAGGCCTCTCTCACTTTTTAAGTCGGGAAAATTTGCACAATTGGTGGTGACTAATTTTACTTTTTTCCCCTTTAAAGGTTTTTCTCAATAAACATTAAGGGCAACATGTATAAAAATGTCTAGGTCTAAAAATCCTTTTTTTGCCCCAGCAATCATCTAAGTGCCCCTTTTAATTTTCCTGAGCATTATATGAAATGAAGGGGCGCCTGATTGGTTGCTATGGGGGAACAAATATTTTGACCCAGCAGTTTTTTATACATGTGGACTTAAAAGTGCATTGGTCATGGTAAAAATAGCCCAAAAAAATTTAAAATTTAAACTGTTCCATCTTCAGTATATCAAAAATGTTTTTAAAACTGTGCCATTGAGTATACTTTGTCTTTGCAGAAAATGAATATCACAATATCCAAAAGGGGTGTATATCAGTTTACATCTTATTGCTATTTGTAATTCCTTGTACAAAAAAATAAAAAAAAAATATATGTTTTTGGTATCCCGTTTATTGGCAAAAAAAAACCTTTAAGTCGTGGAAACAGGGTTAACCTTAAAGAAATTTTATCCCTTTTTTGCTCTACCCCTAGTGTCCTGTAGTCAAACCTTGGGATAAAAAGAGCCTTAACCCCCTTTAAACCTCCATTAAATTTTGTAGGGCCGTACTGCATAATCACTGCGGGAGCCCGGGGGTGAAAGACAGGGGGTCTGCAGTGGATTGGAGTGGAGAAGCTTCCTTCTCACTGTTTAACATATTAGTTCTGAGGTCAATGGTGACTGCAGCACTAAGGAGTTTGACAGAAGGAGGGAGATCCCTCATCCCCATGGGTCCCCTTTGATTTGATTGCAGGGTGCTGAGGGTTTTGAAATAACTGTGGGGAAAACAAGGGCTCCGGGTTGTCTATGAATTTGGGCCTTTAGCACTGAAAAAGGAGCCTGACAGACTGACATTGCAAAATGCATTGCAGTATAGAATGTACTGCAACGTTTTTTACATGATCAGAAATCACTGAGTTAATCTCATAGTGGAATAAGGGAAAATAAAAAAATAAGACAATTTAAATTGTGAGAAAAAATATAGAAAAAAATACAGTAAAACACATACACCACACTTTATCCATTATAAATGAAAAAAAAATAAAAAGTACACATAGTTGGTATCACCACATACTATACATATCACACTAACCTTTATTGGTATATTATTTAACCTGCACCGTGAATGGCAAAAAAAACCTCTAAAAATTTAAAAAAAATTTTAAAAAATTTGGTATCAATGTTCTACAGCCGCAGAGTTTTAACTATTATGTAACTGCACTACACTGCAAAAATAAAAATAAATAACACCACTAGGATTGCCAGATTTTCTCCATCCTGCCTCCCAAAAATGGATGAAAAGGGTGATCAAAAGTCATGTTCCCCCAAAATGGTACCAATGCTAACAATAATTTGTCCTGCAAAAAACAAGCTCATACACAGCTCTGTACACAGAAAAATAGAAAAGTTATGGCATCGCACTATGGCGATGCAACAACTTGCTCTCTTTTCTAAATAAAATAGTTTTTATTGTGTAAAAGCAGCAAAACATAAAACAATAAACTTGGTGTCACTGTAATAGTATGGGCTTGCTTAGATAAGGTAACATATCAATTATACCGCACAGTGGCCCCTGTTAAAAGCAAAATTAAAAAACACTACCAGCATTGCTATATTATGTTCACCCTGCCTTACAAAAATCTTGATAAAATTTTGATAAATTGTGAAAAATTTAACCCCATAATGATGCCAATGGAAACATCAATTCATCCCGCAAAAACAAGTCATTAATCAGCTCCATATAAAGAAAAATAAAAATGTTATGGCTGTCAGACTATGACGACATAAAAACGCATATTTTTCCAAAAATCATTATATAAACCATAAAATACTACATAAAATTAATATTGTTATAATTGTACAGACTTTCTTAGTAAAGTTATCCTGTCACTAATACCGCACGTCGAACGCTGCAAAAACGAAGCCCAAAAATGACAATATTGCTGTTTTTTTCTTCCATTTTCATGACCCAATGCTAAAAAAACTATGAAACACCTGTTGGCCCAAAATGTACAATACACCCCTAGATAGATTACCTAGGGGGTGTTGGATACAAATTGGGTTTTACTTGCTCTGGTACATAGGGGAGTCTGCAAATGTGATATGGCACCCGTCTAAGTCTGCATTCTTATAGCCAAATAGCGCTCCCTCCCTTGTACGCCTTCCTGTACTCCCAAATAGCAGTTTACACCCACTTATAGGGGATTGCAGAACTTGGAGAAAATTAGATAATACATATTGAGGTGCATTTACGTGAAATAAAAAAAAAAATTGGGCTGAACTTTTAAATAATTAAGGAAAATTTTTTTTTTTTCATGGCCCAATGCTAAAGAAATCTGTGAAACACCTGTGAGGTCAATATACTCACTCCATCCCTAGATATAATCCTTAAAGAGTGTAGCTTCCAATATGCGGTCTTCTTAGGGGTGTTTATTACATTTTGTCCATAGACCTGTAATGGAGCCTACAGAAAATCCTAATGAAAATGAGACCCCAGAGTCCAGTAGGTGCTCCTACTCCCTTTTTGGGGTTGGTTGAGTTAAATAGCACACTAGGGCCACATATGGGATATCACTAAAAACAGCAGAATCTGGGAATCTATGTTAATTTGCATTTCTGAACATATTTACTGTGTTCCAGTAAAAAGTTAGTAAAATTTGAAATCTGGAAAAAAATAAAATTATGAAATTTCCCCTTCACTTTACTTTAATTTCTGGGAAACATATAAAAGGTTAGAAACCTATCTAAGTATTGTGTTGAATACCTTGAGGAATGCAGGTTTTTAGATGGAGTTATATATGCGGGTGTCTAACATGCTGGACCCTCAAAGCCACATCAAAATTTGACTGGTCCATAAAAAATCTGTGTTGTAAATTTTCTTGAAAATATTAAAATTTTCAACTAAATTTAAAAGCCCAGTATGATACCAGATGAAGTAGACTTATGGTAGATGTTACTTATTTGCTTCTTTGTTTGGAATGACTATCTGTCTTACACATGTTTAAACTTTTACAATATTTTGATATTTCTCAGAAATAAAAAAGGATTGTTTCGATAAAAAATAAGTGCTAACTTAAAGCACAATGTGTCACCAGAAAAGAATCTCAAAGTCACATGGGTAGGTGAAAGCATTAAAATGTTATTCCCAGATAAATTTACAATTTGAAAAACAAGGCTTTGCCCTTAAGTCCAAAAAAGGCTTAGATCTTAAGGGGTCAACAAAATTCATTCAGAATGGTTGGTAGGAAACTTACAATAAACATGCAACCCTTCCAGTGAATTCCCGATAAGACAGCCTTATGAGCTCAAAGCCAGCATTGGAAAGGGAAGGTCCTCCTAGATAAGGGCTCCTCTCTGATAAAATTCTATTTCCCGTCCGGTTTTAGATTGTTTTGGGTGAGTGTACCTGTGGTGATGTGGACTGTAGCCTGTCCAGAGGTTGGGACTTTAAAAAGTAATACATGGAAGACAAGTGAAAAGCAGGTTTGTAACTTGCCTGGTGACATCTCTTGGATCAGGTCATGACTGGCCAATCTATCACGCCATTTATCCCCATAGTTTCAGCCCCTCCTCTGTTTTAATGCGACAAGAGCCAACTCCGGGATGCAGGGTTTTTATGTTCTGTGTTTAATTTACAGTCAGTGAAACATCTCATCATTCAGGGATTCTGCATTTCCTAATAAAAGAATATCTATTGAGAAACGTTAGATTTATTTACAGAATTTATTTATGTTTGACTATAAGAAAATAAATTGTAAAATCTTAATATTTTAAACAAGAAAATACAAATAAATGGGTCAGCATGTCTAACCATGGGGGGGCCTTCTTTGGGAAATTTAAAAAAAAAATTTTTTTTGAGGCCTTGTTAGGCAAAAGTGAAAATTAAAATTTCAGTAAATCAAAAGATGTGGACTTGCTCTAGAAAGTTGGGTGGGTGTCAAACTGTCGGTACAATGTATTCTATGCTATGGGTTTGTGGCAGTCTGATGATAGGTAACCAGGGTGTTGCATGTTTACAGGATGCTTTATTGGGGCTTCTTTTGTTGGTGAGCATTTGGCATTATGATATTGTGATTGTCTTTCAGGAAGTGGGATATTCCTTTGTCCACTAAGCCTGGACGGGGGCTAAAGTAAGCTTGGTTTTCCTCAGGACTAGGTAAGAATTGGATGATTTGGCAACTGAGAACATGTCGGCTGATGTACCGAGATACTATAAAAGGACCCCAAGACTCCACCCTAGAGATGCGCAAATGTAACGGTGCGGCGCTGACAGACGTATGCCGAGGCACCGACCCCCGCATCCCCGGGGGTGGGTCCTCTGTGATCACCGCGGGAGGTGGTAGGTGGGGACCCCGCCAGGGGTGGGTCTAAGGGGGCCCCCGGTCTTGCCAGACCCGCCGCAAAGCGGGAGGATTTGGTGCGGGGCCCCCAGGTCACTACCCTGGCGTGGTACCCGCGGTGACGCCGAGGGGCAGGACGGAACACAGGAACTAGGAGAACTAAGCAGGGGAGGTAAACGCACTCAGGAACACGCGGATAAGGAGGGGCAACGTACACAGACACCCAGGTACGGCAGGAAAATGGGCGGGAACACAGGGGGTAAGACCCGGAACACCAGGATCATCGGGAACAGGGGAGCACATACAGGAGGAACACGCAGAATACAGCAGACAACGGGGACAACAGGGCAATGGCCAGGAGCTCAGATGGTAAACACAACTGGACACAACTCAGGGGGTTAAAGTCTCCAACAGCGACCCGAGATGCTGGCAGGAGCTCAAGATGGAAGACAGCAAAAGAGTAATGAACTGCCCCGACAAGACAGGAAATTCCCCTTATAGGCAGGGGGCAGAGGTAAAGAGGGAAATAGACAGAGACAATAACCTATAAAAGACAGGAACTGCCCCGCGCCCCCGGGCCCAAGAGGAACAGAGCACACACGGGCCCCCGGAAGCAACGAACAGGACAGGACAGGTAAGCACTACAGAAAACCAAGGCTGCTGGGACCCCTGCACAGGGAGCCCCAGCAGAGACCGGGAGGGGACGGACAGGGGGGCGGTCCAAAGGGAGGGACCCGCGGATGAACCGTGACTTTCCCCCCCCCCCTCAAGCCCCCCCCTCCCCCTCCAAATCACAGAAAGGATTCCACATAGGCCCGGGCCCCAACTTCTCGGGGGAAAAACCAAAAACCCAAAGGGACGGGGAATTAGCCAGTATAGGGAAAAACCTAAAACGGAGGTCCATGGGAGGAAACAAAAAGGGGCCTAGGCAAAAAGGGAGGGGAAACCCAGGGGGGAGTAAGCCACAGGACCAGAAGGTCAGGGGGGACCGTAAGCCCCGGGGATCAGAAGGGTCAGGGCGGGACCGTAAGCCCCCGGGGGCCAGAAGGCTCAGGGGGGGGGAAAAGTAAGCCACGGGGACTCAGAAGGGTCAGGGCGGGACCGAAGCCACGGGGGCTCAGAAGGCCGGGCGGGACCGTAACCACGGGGACTCAGAAGGGTCGGGCGGGACCGTAAAAACGGGGACTCGAAGGCTCGGGGGGACCGTAACCCGGGGGCTAGAAGGCTCAGGGCGGGACCGTAAGCCCCGGGGAATCAGAAAAGGTCAGGACGGGACCGTAAGCCCGGGGATAGAAAGGGTCAGGGGGGGGACCGTAAGCCACGGGGACTCAGAAAGGCAGGGCGGGGCCGTAAAAACCACGGGGGGTCAGGGAAGGCTCAGGGGGGGGACCGTAAGCCCGGGGACCAGAAGGCCAGGGGGGGACCGTAAACCCCGGGGACTCAGAAAACTCAGGGCGGGACCGTAAGCCCGGGGGCTCGAAGGGTAGGGCGGGACCGTAAGCCACACAAAGACGGGGCGCCAGGGCGGGACCAGAAAACCGGGCCAAACGTAAGCTTGGGTGGACCATGGCCGGGCCCAAACGAAGCTTGGGGGTGGACCTGACCGGGCCAAAGTAAGCTCTGGGCTGGACCATGAGCCGGGGCCCAAAATAAGCCCGGGCTGGACCATGAGCCCGGGGCCAAACGTAAGTCTGGGCTGGACCATGAGCCGGGCCAAAGTAAGCTCTGGGCTGGCCATGAGCCCCGGGCCAAACGTAAACTTGGGGTGGACCAGAGCCAGGCCAAACGTAAGCTCTGGGCTGGACCAGAGCCGGGCCAAACGTAAGCTCTGGGGTGGACCCTGAGCCGGGCCAAAGTAAGCTTGGGCTGGACCATGAGCCCGGGGCCAAAAAGTAATCTGGGTGGACCATGAGCCGGGGCCAAACGTAAGTCTGGGGTGGACCATGACCAGCAGACGCAACACTCTAAGAGGGTAGGGTCCCCCGGGGGAAACCATGGTCAGTTCATACTGAAACGGGGCGGCGCGACGAGTATGCCCAGGCCCGACCGCCCCATCCGGGTGTGGGTCCTCTGTGACACCGCAGGGAGGTGGTAGGGGGAGGACCACACCAGGGAGTGGGGTCTAAGGGGCCCCCCGGTCTTCCCAGAGCCCGCCGCAAAAACGGGATGGATTTGGCTGCGGGACCCCCCAGGTCATACCCCTGGCGTGGCTATGCGGGGACAGCCGAGGTGCGGAAGGAAAAACGGAACGTAGGAGAACTAAGCAGGGCAGGTAGAACGCACTCAGGAAACAGCAGGATAAGGAGGGATCAAAGTACAATGACCCACAGGATACGGCAGGAACTGGACGGAACAAGGAGGTACAGCCAGGAACACGGCAGGATACATCGGGAACAGGGGAGCACATCAGGACAGGAACACAGCAGAATACAGGACAAAGGAGACAACAACAGATGGCCCGGAGCCCGATGGTAACCAAGGCCAGCAAATCAGGGGGTTAAAGTCTCCAAAAGCAAACCTGAGATGCTGGCGGGGTCAAGATGGAAAACGCAAAGACTGTAATGAACGACCCCGAGCAGCGGCGGGAAATTCCCCTTTTAGGGAGGGTCAGAGGGGAAAGAGGAAGTAGACAGAGACAAGTAACCCATAAAAGACAGGAAGCGCCCGGCCCCGCCCTAAGAGGGAAAAGGGGCACACACAGGGCCCCAGGAAGCAAAGAACGGACGGACAGGGAAGACATAGCAAAAAAACCCGGCTGCTGGGGGGCCCCTGCACAGGGAGCCCCAGCAGAGAACGGCAGGCACGGACAGCCGCGGTCCAAGGCAGGGACCCGGCATGAACCTGACAGCAAATTTCTCAAAAATTCGAGTTCACCAAATTTTGCGACAAAAATCGTTTGGACCCAAGTTTATTTGCGGTGAATACGTTAAAAAAACAGCTATTTCCTGGCTGTAGAGAGCCTGTACGGTGTTGTTGAATGTTGTGCCACGACTGATTCATCTTGACAAAGGTCAGTCTCTCCACATTTTGAGTGGACAAGCAGGTTCTTCTTGGGGTAATGATGGCCCCCACCGCACTGAACACCCTACTCTGATGCCACACTACTGGCCGGGTAGGACAACTTCTCCACTGCAAACTCGGCAAGTTGCGGCCACACATCCAGTTTGGCTGTCCAGTAGTCCAGCGGATCTTCTACCTGGGGTGGCAGAGTGCTGTCCAAGTAGGCCACCACCTGCTGGTTCAGGGTTTGCTCCAGGTACTGCTGTTTCTGCTGCTGCTGAGCACTCTCTCTCCTCACTAGGTGGGTGAAGGAAGCCCGTCATCAACAACTCCAGACTTAGGTTGCTGCTGATGGAGCTGGTATGGGTCCTACCCCCCCACCTCCTCAAAGCAGTGGTACATGAGCGATGAGGAACCCCCCGGTAAGACCTGTCAGAGGAAGGATCATGGCGCATGTAGGTAGCAGCCAACTGACTACACAGGATTTCTCTATAGTACGCCAGTTTCTCCTCCCTCTATTCAGCTGGAAAAAAGGTTCCCATTTTGGACCGATAACTAGGATCCAAGAGGGTGTATATCCAGAATTCATCCATCTGCCGGATGGTGACTATTTGGTTTTCACTAGCCAGGCAAATCAGCATGCTGCGGGCCATCTGTGCAAGTGACTCTGAGGGACTCCCTGCCTCCATTTCCACTGTAAACTTGTGGATCATCTGCTTTGTCTTCCTCATCTCCATCTACCTCCTCCTGCTGCTACTGCTCCTCCTCTCCTGTCACCTGAGTAGAAAAACCACTCATTTCGCCAGACAGTGCATGTGCTATAATGTCCTCCTCCTCCATGTGGCCCTGAGATGTAGGCACCACTTCTCCAGTCCCCTGTCCAGAAAGATTTTGCAGCTTCTGTTCAAGGACATGAAGCAGTGGAATGATGTTATTCATCCCGTAGTCCTGGCGACTGACTAATAATGTCACCTCCTCAAAGGGCCTGAGCAAACGGCAGGTGTCACGCATGAGCTACCACTGGCTTACATCAAAATTACACAGGGGAGTACTCCTGTCCGCCTGGATCATGAAAAAAATCGTTAATGGCCTTTTTCTGTTCATACAGTCGGTCCAACATACGAAGGCTGGAATTCCAACGAGTGGAAACATCGCATATTAGCCTATGTTGGAGGTGGACGTTCTGCTGCTGCAGCTCAAGGATGGTGTGCTTGGCTTTGTAGGAATGGATGAAGTGCATGCACAGTTTCCTGGCCATTTTTAGAATGTCTTGAAGATGCGTGGAAGACTTCCGGAACCTTTTGACAAGATTGAACACATGCGCCATGCAGGGCGCATGGACCATCCCTCCTCGGTGCATTGCCGACACCATGTTCCTCCCATTGTCTGTCACCATGGTTATGATTTGCAATTGTCGCAGAGAAAGCCACACATTGATTTCGTGTTGCATGACGCGGAGCAGTTCCTCCCCTGTGTGACATCATTCGCCCAGGCAAACCAGGTGTAGAGCTGCATGACACCGCTGTGTCCTGCACATGTGGTATGATGGAGCAGCAGTTAGACTTGTGGAGGCTGAGGTGGGGGTGGAGGAGGAGGCGGACATTGGCGCCGGAGCAGCAGTTTGACAACGTGGAGGAGAACGCACCGTCTCCTCTCCAAGTTGCTGGTGTGGCTGGGCAGGAAGCACATTCACCCAGTGGGCCGTAAAGGACATGTACTGTCCCTGACCGTAGTTACAGCTCCACATGTCCGTGCTGCCGTGCACCTTGGAAGAAACTGATAGGCTCAAGGACTGGCCCACCTTCTGTTCTACATATTTATGAAATGCTGGTACTGCCGTTTTGGAAAAGAAATTACGGCTTGGGAATTTCCACCTTGGCTCAGCACAAGCCGTTAGTTATCTGAACGGTGCAGAGTCCATCACTTGGAAAGGGAGGGACTGCAGTACCAACAACTTGGACAGGAGCATGGTCAGCTTCTGCCCATTAGGATGGTTGGACGCATACTGTTGTTTCTTTTCAATCACCTTGTTGAACGACTGCTGGCGCCATGAGTGTCAAGGAGCAGGAGCATCTGGACTGGGAGATGATGACAAAAAATCAGCTCCTTCTGCAGGGGTGGGGGACCCTTGATTGGCTAAAGCCAGGGTCCCAACAGGGTTTTTTCAGCTGTGTTTCTGCGGCGGAGGATGGACCCCACATTGAGCCAAAGTTTCTCCCACCCCAACCGGGGGTGACGCTGATGTGTTGACGCAGGGCCGTGGTGCCAAGTTAGGCCCCGGGCCCCACGGTTCACTTTCTGCCTCCAGATTCACTAACACATGTTTGGCTCCCCTGTTTTAGCAAAAAACTGTGACACCGCCGAGTAGGTGATTTTACTGCCCAAGCTCCGCACTGAGTGATATACCCCCGTGTTCGCTGAGCCCTTGCCGCTACTTTCTTGCACCTGGGAACCGGGTTTTTTTACCCGTGGGCCTTTCCCCCTCCCTTTCCTTGAAACTGCCCCCCCCGGGGACTCATTGCCACACTAGCGACTTCGGGCTGCGCCCGCCTGAAGCTCAAGCTGAAACCCTCTTCTCCCGAAGATGATGATAAAGCCCTTGCTTTACCTGGCTCCCATCGATTTGTGTTTGCCCGTCACTGCTATTCTTCTAAACCCGGTCTCAGTATGCAGACCGACTGCTTGCAACAAAAACCTCCATGCACCCTCCAATCACTATTTCCCACTACTGCAAGAAGCAGTGGATTTTGCCCACTCTTAAATGCCAATTTTATCTGCTGACTGTCCTAAAAAGAGTTCGTCCTTTTGCTGAAAGGTGTCTGAGCCCAGATCACTTTAGTAGATCTCTGGCTGAGGGAACCAAACGGGAAGAGGGGGTTGAGGCAGGAAGGGGCGTCCCCGGGCCATGCCCCTAAGTGTTGTGTTGGTGTTCCCCCCGACTCTTTGGGTGGGGTTGTCAATTTTCATCTGGGAGGAAGTGGAGACCAGAAACCAATCAAAAACCCTTGGGGTTTGGCCAACACATGGCCCCAGATGAACACCGGCAGTTCTGGCTTTACGAGTGACCCTATGTGTCGTCCCCTTTTGTGCTGCGACTGGGGCCCGGTCCAGGAACGTTTTGCCACTGCCCCCTCACATGGAAACGTCTGCCACCCCTCTGTCTGACTACTGTTTTGAGCAAAAAAAAACAGACTCTGTTTAATGAAATACTGTATATGACAAATATACACCCCCTATTTGACTCCCAAAAGAACCCCCAAACAGCAGGGTTAATTTAAACCTTGGATATTAAATACCCTACAGAAAAGCACAGATGAAATTTGGGGTTATGGGGGCAGAATTAACCCACCCTGGAATTTTGGGGGGGAATTCCCCAAAACTAAAAAAAAATGTAATGGGTTGTGTTTAAATGTGTGAACTGACAAGCACTTGTGAAACTCTTTGGCCCCAGTCTCTGATAAAAGCAGTTTCCTTTTGAATGATTCATGGGGCAGCAATACAAAACCTCGGTGAGCTACAGGGGAGCAACTGACCAGACTTTTTGGTGGTTTTCCCCCAAAATTTTGATAAAAAAAAGTTTTTTTTTATAATGATTGAAAAGGCAGCAGCGCAGCTTTTGGGGTTATGCCCGGACAGATGTGAAAATTGAGGATTTAAAAATGGCTCCTATTTTTTGGGGGTGACGTCACAGAAGCCCCCCCGGTCGCTGATTGGCTTCATGTTGACATGTCATTTTAGGGTCCCCCCTTTTTTCCTCCAGATTTCTTGCCCATGTACCCATGTGCTCTGGGCATTTTACCCAAAAAAAAAGACGCTTCGTTCCGCAATCACCCTAAATTCGCCTTGTGCAGAAATGAAGTTTTCCTGAAATTTTAAACGAATTCCACTTCGTTAGAATTGATTCGCCCATCTCTAATGATTATGAGTCCCTGAAGAGGAGGAAGAAATCTCAGAGGTGCGATAGCTCCTTTGGCATCAGAGATACCAATCTCCAACTTTTCTGCTCCTCTGGCTGACCTGCAATCCGTGTCTGCATCCTCTGTCGCTACTCTAGAGCGGGCACCATCTTCTTCCTCCGAGTGTGGCTCTCCATACACTGCCTCGGTGACACGTGCGGCTCCAAACATAGCTGAGAGGCTGTCATTCAGCCCATGATTTATGATAGTCCTGAAATAGAATGGGGAATGACTTCCACTGATTCCCTTATGGCCACAGTGTCCCAATATCTGACTTCTACAGGGCACATAAGAGGATGGTCAAGGTTGTGGAGGAGAAAGGCTATCTCCCAAGACTACTTGCCAGGGGCGTAACTAAAGACTCATGGGCCCGGGTGCAAAACTTCAGTTTGGGGCATCTTACCCACAGACAGCATCTGTTGACTAATACTTTTCAACGACAGGTCCCCAACTTGACATGACGGATGTCTGTGGTTTAGCGCACTGCAGAAAATTATTTCTATTTAAAGGGATTGTCAAATAGAAGAAAATTAATTTAAAATGAGACCAAAGAAAAACTATTTATAAAGCTGAAGTGTGTGTTCCCTCCCCCCCCCCCAAAAAAAAAAAAAAAAGAAAGAAAATTCAACAGTGCTTTTGTTTTTTTGGGTTAGTTGTTGTTGGAGTTTAAAAACTTGAACAGTTTAATTTAAGTATCTGAAATTCTGCAGGTCAAAAAAGTATAAAGGGCTACATTTCAGTGCATTCCCCACTTTATAGGAAAAATACCACCAATAAAAAATTATTTGGGAAAAACCCAGTATCCCAAGGGACCAATATTACCGATGGGCAACAATAAAAACAAAAACCCCATGTAGTGCCCTAATACAAAAATATTTTTAGGGGAGCAAAACCAGTATACCCAAAGATAAATTTGATACAAATAAACAGCAATAGACAAATTAAAAATAACTTTGGCCCATCAGGACCACATACCCACCACCATAAAAGTCTGAATAAAAACCTTTTTGTACCTGTTCGAATGAAAAAACCGAAACACAAAGCCCATGAAATTAACTGCCATTTTGGGGACCATATAGGGGGTAATATCAGTATCAATATACAAGAAGTTTAAAAAGGCGGCCCCTAAACCAACCCTGGGTAAAAAGATTTTTTAAAATTTCCAAAAAAGGGCGGGCCAAAAAAATAAACCCAGGACGGACAGCCCTGAAAGCCAACATCGTTTCCCTCCCCTTCCCCAAAGGCAAACAGGAAATGACGGAAAATAAACTTTCCCCTTTTAAAACCCGAACCTTGCCACGCCCACCCCCCGGGCCCAAAAACCAGAAACGACATAATATTTACAAAAAAACATTCATTTTTTAAAAAACTTTTTTTTCCCACATAAAAATGTTTAAAAAAAAGGAAGAAAAAAATTCGTTTCTATCTTTCCAATCCTAAAAACTCCCAAGGTTTTCCAGATACGCAATACCCTTTTGCCGTTCACATTTGTAGATTTTCGGGTGTATCGATCGACCCCCACCCCCTGGGGGTAAAAATCCTCTTAATAACCTAAAAATTTGAAATTAAAAAGAGGTATAAATCATTATGAATTTCTTTTAAAATGGAAAAAAACCTTGGGGCACATTTCCTAATTTTTTCTTTTGAATTTCAGTTGTTCCTAATTATTTTAAAAAGGGGAAACAAAATTGGTTTTAAAACCTATATAAAAAAAAGCCGCAGGGCACCAAAAAATGAATAAAACCAAAAAATTTGTGAAAATTTGTTATTAATTCCTAAATGTTTGGGTTTGTTAAAAACCACCAATCTTTCCCCATTTTAAAACCTACAAGAAATTTTTACCCAAAAAAATGAGAAAACCCAAACTTTCTATGATTCCCCCTTTGGAGCAAATTTCTGTAACCCAAATTAGAAATTTTTTCCCCTCCCCTCTTTCAACCTCCCAATGCATTACTCACCCTTAAAAATTTAAAACGAAAAACCAAAACGAATGTAAAAAAGGGGGCCCCTACTTTTTTTAATCTTTCCCAAAATCTACATCCTTTTTAAAAATTTTACCATTCTTTTTTTTATTGCACCCCCCGGAATAATACTGCCCATATTGCTAAAAAATTAAAAAAAGAAAAAATAGTTATTTTTTTTTCCCATTTTTCTTAAACAAAAAATTTTTTTTTTTTTCGACCCCTGATTAATCGTTTTTGGGATTAAGTTTAAAATGTTGATTTTAACCCTTTTCTTTTTTAAATCTATCAGCCAATTAAAGGGGCTTTTTCCAAGAAGTCACAATACCACTATTATTAAACCTAAGCCTCAAAAAAAGTTCCCCCATACGGAAATTTAAAAACTTTTTTAAAAGGGATCGGGAAAGGGAAAACTATATGATGTAATAATTGTTAATCCCAGTTTTTTTTAAAAAAAAACGATTTTCCCCCTTTGTAATTTATACGTTTCCTCGTTTTTGGGAAATCCCCCCACACCCCAAAAAAATAAAAATTTAATTTAAAACCCCCAAAAATTTAGATGTAAATTTTTTTTGACTCATTTTCATTAAGGGGTTTTTTCAAAAATTTCATAAATTGAACCTCTGATCTGCCAAGATACGGGAATATCATCTATGAATCTTGACCATGTGCTATTATTTAAAAAAAGGGGGTTTTCTGACAGTAATATATGTATTTTTTTTCCTCCAAAAAGGGGGCCCAAAACGGGTTAAGCTTTAAAGAAATTTTAACCTCCTAAAAACCAAACAAAAACCCTAAATGGTACTTTTTTTTCCAAAAATAAAAACAAACGTTGACCAATCCCCCCTGGCCCCCCCCAAAAATAGCGGGGAAAAAGGGGTCTATTACTGGCCCCTGTTCCCAAATTATTTGGGTTGGCTCTTTAAAAAATTTAATTTTTTTAAAAAGTACCGTCATTTCCCCTTTTTGGGTTTTCCAAAAAAATTGTTTTTTACAAAATTTGTCCGGGGTTTTCATTGTCCCAAGTTTTAAGGGGAACGAATTTAAATTTTCATTTTTTATAATAAAATTTGACATATAAGATGGCCCTTTAAAAGCCAAATTTGGTTTAAATTTTTTGGGAAGGGCCCAAAAAAAGGGGGTCCGGGCAGGGGAGTTTTTTTTGGGCAGCTTTTTTTGGTTTTGTTTTAAGCCAAATGTTTTTCCCAAATTTTAAGAAGGTTTTGGTATTGGGGAAAAAAAACAGGGAGGCGATGGGCACAAACCCGTAAACAAACCCAAATTTTTCCAATTTTTTTTGGCCTTTTTGGGAGGAAAAATACAATATATAATGTCAGAAACCCCTTTATTAAATATTAGGCCCCCCCCATGGGCAAGATTTTTTTAGTTTATATTCTTATAGTTTGGTTAGGATCAGAGGGTTTAATTTTTAAAGAAATTTTTGAAATACAACAATGAAAAAAGATGTCAAAAATGGAATTTACATCAAATTTTTGGGGATAAATCTGTGATTTTTTGGGTTTGGAGATTTAAATAATCGAGGATCGTAAATTAAAAGGGGGTTTTCGTAAACGACTGCGATTAAAATTATTACATCATGTAGTTTTTAGATCATGTAAAACATTCATTCCCCGTATGGACAATTTTTTGGGCTTAGGCTAATAATAGGGTCTGTGATTTTTTGGTACAAGCCATAAATTGGTGATAGTTTAAAAGAGGAGGGTATGATAGACTTAATCTCAATCTAAACTAATTACTCAGGACGCCCAAAAAATTTGTTTTTAAAGAGAAAAGTGAAATGTAAAATAAAATAACTATTTTTTTTTTTTTGAATATAGCAATATGTCAGATATTTTCGGAGTGCAATAAAAAAGAACTGGAAAATTTTAAAAAGTGATGTAGATTTGTGTAAAGATAAGTCGGGGCCCCAATTTTTCATTTGTGTGTCGAAAATTTGAAAGATGAGCAGTGCATGACGGGTTGAGAGGCAGGAAAAATACAAATTTGGCTTACAGAATTCTCCAAAGGGGTTTCATAATGTGGCTGTGCCATTTGTGTAAAATGGTTTTGGGTAAAGGGTAAAGATTGGTGGTTAACACACAAATTTTTAAGAATTAATAACTGTCGCACGAAGTTGTGGGTTGTCATGGGGGAACCTGCGGCTATTTTTTTTTAGGTAAGAAAATTCGTCGTTTCTTAAAAAAATTAGAGAACATCTGTTTCAAAAAGAATGGAAATGTGCCCCAAGGTTTTTGCCCCATTTAAATAAGTTCATAATGATGATACCTTGTAATTTCATTTGAGGTTACAGAAATTTGACACTGGGGGTGGAGTCATCGAAACCAGACCCTACGGTGTGAGCAAAATGATATTGCGTACAAAGTTGGGAGTTTTAGGATTGAATGATAGAAACGATTGTCCCCTTTTTATAAACATTGTATGTTAAAAAGTTAAAAATGAATGTTTTTTGTTAATTTATGCGTGTGTTTTTCCCGGTGTGAGGGGAAGGTAGGGTTTTTTTAAAGGATGTGATGTCGTCATTTCCTGTTATGCCTTGAGAAAGCGCTGGGAAACACGAGTCGATCGTTGGCGTTCAGGGGCTGTCCGTCCTGGCGTGCTATTTTATGCCGCTTGTTTGAATAAAGGATCTTTTTTACTAGATCTGGTGAGTGCCGCCTATAATCTTCTTGTTATTTTCGGTTTTAATTTGATTTTTGGGGTGACACCCCCTGCGATTTTAAAGAGAGAATGGTTTGTATCATTGAAGTACCAAAAGAGGCTTTGGGTGGAGGAAGTTTTAAAATTTAACCCCATAGGAGGGGTTTGTCTTTTGTTGTGTTTTATGTAGATATCAGATACAAAGGTCTGCAGACTGTATATTACCTCCATACATTGACCAATGGTGGTAGTATCAGTTACACAGATCGAGACTGTATATTACCCCCATACAGTGACCATATGGGGGTAGATACAGTGTACACAAGCTTGCAGAATAAGTGATTCAGGGCAGTTTCATTTAGGACTCACAGGTGAGTCTTTTCTGATGAGTCACTCTCTTTTTTTCTTTCTTTTTCAGTCCAGACACATGATGATTTTCTCCCACCCCAAAATTTGTCCCTGGAGAATTTACCACACAAACATGTTAGAACTCAATCAACTACAGGGCCTCATTTTGTGTCCAATAGGTAGGAACACCCAATATAGTAGCTGGCCCCCACACCCCCTCCCCAAAAAAAAAAAGAAAAAAAGGCAGGTGTATAGGTAGACACTCCAATTAGTTACAACCCTAAAAATTCCTTTTCAGAAAAAGTGGCAGACTTTTTTATATGTAGGTAAAGTTCCCTTTTTCCGTATGGCCCCCCCCCAATAGATAGCTTAAGTGCCCAAAATTTGGGTAGTTTAAGGAAAAAACCCATTACTGAAGGGGAGACTTTACCACTTAATATGAAGATTTTTGCCCTTTTTTATTGACTAATTTTGGGGGCCCAAACCTACCTAAAAAAAAGAGTTGGGAAATTTTGGGGCATCTCAGTGGGTTTAGGTTTAAAAGGCTCCCCCAAAGTAGATACATGGCCCCCCAGTAGGAATATAAAGGCCCCCTTTTAACAAGTAGGTACAAGGGTTCCCAAAAAGATAGGTATTTTTTATATAGGGGACAGAGATGGGCGAATTTCCAAAAAAATTGGTTCGGTCACTTCCCCAAATTTTTCCGACAAAATTCTTTTTCGGTCCGAATTACTTCGGACAAATACTTTTAAAAAAAACGCTTTTTCCCCGGGGCCCCCAGAGCCTGCGGGTGCTGTAAAACGTTGGGCCATGCTTAAATTGCAGAGGGAGTTTGGGTTTGGTTTTCATACAATTTTTGTGTTTTAGTAGACACGCACATGATTTGCCCCCGTTTAAAAACCCGCTCAAAAAAAAATTTCCCCTGGGCATTTATGGGGGCAAAAATGACCAAAAAACTGAAGCAGGAACTAGCTGAAAAAGTCAGGCAGCAAAAAGCTGGAAAAAAAAAAAAGGGGCTCAGGTGGAAAAACATTAGTGACGAGTGTGGAGGTGACGGCGGCGCCACAGCAGCTGAGGTCAGAAGTGGACAATGAATTCTGGAAGTGGCAAAACGACCGGGGGCCGCAGAGTGGCACAATGAACAGGGGGAGGTCACGGTGGCAGAAAGATGAGGTAGGCAGGGGCACAATGACAAATTCTGGAGTGGCAAAAAAGGAGTGGCCCAAAAGAGTGGTACAATGAACAGTGTGGAGGGCACGGAAAGGGCAACGCAGAAAAGGCAGACAGTGGCACAATGACACAGTGTGGAGGGCACGGAAAGAAAAGCCCATCAGCAGATGAGGTCAACAGTGGCACAAGAAAAAATTCGGAGGTGGAAAAAAACGGGGTTTAGGCCCAGTGTGGGGGCAGGGCAGCAGCCACGGCGCAGCATGAGGTCAGACAGTGGCACAATGAACAGGGGAGGGCACGACGGGAAGTCACAGCGCAGCGGGTCAGAGAGGGCAAAATGACATTTGAGGTGGAAAAATAGTTTGGCCACAGAGGGCAAAGATGAGAGCGGGGGTCGGGGGCGGCGCAGCTGAGGTTCAGGCAGTGGCACAATGGCAAGAGTGGGGTGATGACAGGAGCAACAGCAATGAGGCAGAGGGGGCCAAAATACATTCTGGAGGTGGCAAAACAGTACCGGGCCCCGCGAGGGCACAATGACCAGTGTGGAGTCACGGCAACAGCAACAGCAGCAGCAGCATGAGAATGAGTGGCCAATGACAGGTTTTGAGGGGGGGGTTGGCAATACCATCCCTGGAAAGACGGTGGTAGGCAGATGGGAAACTATCGCAGATTGGGGCATCAGGCGGGTGGCGGCATCGAAAGGGGTGAGGAGGTGTTTAAAAACCAGACTGACGCCTAAGGCATTGGTTGGGAAATCCGGGCCCATCCACCCTGATTCATTTGACAAAGGGTCAGTCGTTAAACATTTCCCGGGGACAACGGGTTTCCCTTGGGGGGAAAACGATGGCCCCGCCGCACTAAAACCCCCGCTCTTGCCACACTACTGGCCGGGCAGGACAGCTTCCCCACTGCAAACTGGGCAATTGCGGCCACAATTTCCAGTTTGGTGCCCAGTAGTCCAGGGGAAATTTTTTAATGGGGTGGCAGAGTGTGTCCAAGTACCCACAACCTTTTGGGTTAGGGAATGCTCCATGCCCTGCTGCTGTGCTGCTGGTGACTGCCCTCCCACTAGGCGGGGGTGGGAAGCTGCTCTTGTGATCCAGACTTGGTTATGCTGATGGATGGTACTCCCCTACCCCCCACCTTCCCCCCGCAGCCGGGGGCAGTGTACGTGAGCGCTGGGAAACCCCCCCGGTCAGAACTGTCAGAGGAGGGACGATGCCGACATAGGCAGCGGCCAAACTGATTCGGAGGATTTCCCTATAGTTTTGAGTTTGTCTTCCCTCTAAATAGCGGGAAAAAAAGGCTCCCATTTTGGCCGGTAGCGGGGGCCAAAGGGTGGGACCCAGAATATCCCTCTGCCGGATGTGACTTTTTGGCTGTCACTACCCGGCAAATAAGCATGCTGGGGCATCTGCAAAAGGACCCCGAGGGGCCCCTGCTCCCATTTTTCCACTGTAACTGCCAGGGTTTGTTTGGGAGTATCTGCCTCGTCCCTCTTCTCCACCACCTCTCCAGCTGCTCTCTCCTCCTCTCTTGTCCCTGGGTAAAAAACCCCCTCATTTCACCAGACAAGCTTCTGCCCCCAATGTCCCCCTCCACCTCCTCCTCCATTTCAGTCCCACCGGATCATGGGGCCAGAGATTTTAGTGCCAAATTCAGTCCCCGCCCAACAGTTTTTAGCATTTTTCCCAGGACATGAAGCAGTGGAATGACGTTATTATCCGTAGTTGGCGACTGAAAAACGGGGCCCTCCTCGAATGGCCTCAACAAACGGCAGGTGTCAGCATGAGTGCAACGGGCTGACTAAAAGTTACACGGGGGGGATATTTGTCTGCCTGGATCATCAAAAAATGTTAATGGCCTTTCTCTGTTCATACAGTCGGCCCAACTGTGCAGGCTGGAAATTTCCCGCGAGTGGAACATCGCTTTCAGAGCGTGTTGGGGGAGGGTTCTGCCGCTGCAACTCGGGAGGGTGTTCCTGGTTTTTTACGAAAAGGATAAAGGCATGCACAGTTTCCGGCCCTTTTCAAATGTTCTGAAGATCGGTGGGAAAACTTCAGGGAAACCTTTTTACAACCAATTGAAATGTGCGCCCTGCAGGGGGTGGACCATCCCCCCCCGGTTCAGGCGGACACCAGTTCCCCCCATTGTCCCTCACCATGGTCGATTGAGTTGGGCGGGAGAAGCCACAAATCGATTTCTTGCTGCAGACGGGAAGTTCCCCCCCCCTGTGTGACTTCGTTCGCCCGAGGAAACTAGGGTGTAGAACTGCGTGAAACCGCTGTGCCCCCCACACGTGGTAATGGGCATACTTGGGAGGTGAGATGGTGGTGGTGGTGGAGGGGGAGGAGGGGGACATTGGGCGGGGGGCAGCAGTTTGACAAAAGGGGAGGGAAAGCGGGTCTCCTGTCCAAGTTGTTGGTGTGCCTGGGCAGGAAGCACATTCACCCCAGTGGGCCGTAAAGGCTGTATGGCCTGACGTAGTTACAGCTCCAGACTCCGCGCTGCCGTGTAAATTTGGGAAAAAACCATAAGTAAGGATGACCCCCCTTTTGTTATCATATTTTTGAAGGCTGGATGCCTTTTTGGAAAAAAAAAATTACGGCTTGGAACTCTCCATCCGGTCGGCAAAGCCATTGTTCTCTGAAAGTGCAGGCCCCATTTGGAAAGGAGGGGCCCCTACCAACAATTGGGGCAGGACCGGTCAGCTGCTGACCTTAGGATGGTTGGGCATACTGTTGTCTTTACAATCGCCTCTCTGAACGACTGCTGGGCCCTGAGTACAGGGCAGGAGCTCTGGACCGGGGAGGATGTCAAAAAAGGGGGAAAAAGTGCCTTCTGCAGAGGTGGTGGAGCCCTTTACTGGCTAAAATGGCAATGCGTGCCACTGGCCGCTGTGCTCGCAGCGGCAGGATGGACACCCATCTGAGCCACGGGTTTCTCCCAGGGCCACCGGATGGTGACGCGCATGTGTTGAGCAGGGGGCGTTGTGCCAAGTTAGCTCCCGGCCACGTTCCTTTCTGCCAAGATTCACATATACCATATTGGCTCCTCCCGGGGTCTTAGAAAGAATGCCACACCCCCGAGTAGCTGATTTTACCGCCAACGTCCGCATGATGGAAATTGCCGCCCCCTGCCTCGGAGCCCCCGTGCCGCTACTGTTTGGACCTGCAAGGGGTTTTCTACCCCGTGGCCGCTTGTCCCGCTCACATGCTGCTACCCTGCTGATTCACGGGCCCCACAACCCACTTGCTGGCTGCGCCCCTGCCCGACCGCAAGCTGACGCCCTCTTTTTCCTGCGATGATGAAGCCCTTGCTTCACCCGACTCCCAAGTCGGTCGGCTAAATCTCATCTATTTGTGTTTCATGCCCCTACTGTCCTCATCACCGGTTTGGTGCCCAGGCTGCCCCTCACCAATGACCTCCCATGCCACTCTCCACATCTTACTTTGCCACCTACTGCAAGAAGTGGGGTATTGGCCCCATTTCTTCGCTGCCAAGAGCTGCTGATTTCCCTCCTCAAATTGTTATTCCTCGCTTTAGTGGCGCTGAGCCCAGACCCCCAAAAGTAGATCCCCGGGTGAGGGAAAAATGGATGGGAAAGAGGGGGGCTGAGGACAGGTGAGGGCCCCCTACCCGCTCCCGGGCCATGCCAAAATAAAATGTTTTGTCGAGGGTTCCCACCGATCTTGGGGTGGGGGTTTTTCGTGTCATCTGGGGGGAAAAGGGTTTACCCAGTCAACCAAAAAGAACCTTGGGTTGTGAAAACACACGGCCGCTAATGACAGGGAGTTGTGGCCCACCGAATGACCCTGCTGCGCGTCCCCTTGCTGTGCTGCGACCCCGGGCCCGTTTCAGAAAAGTTTGTGCCCCCGCCACCGCATTGCAGAGCCTGCACCCCTCTGTTGACATTTCTGTTTTTTTCTAAAATGTAAGAAACTGTTGATGAAGCTATCTGTAATGATAAATATCACCCCCCTTTTTTTACTCCAAAAGAACCCAGTAAAAAATTTGGGGAACCCCCTTTGGGTATAAATTGCGCTCCCAAATGGGCCCGGAAAAATTTATTGTATGTGTCTTTACAAGCACGTGTGTTTTACTAAATGTAAAGCCAAACAGGGTTAATTAAACCCTTTGCTTTTAATTATGCTACAAAAAAAATGTATATATTTCGGTTTGAAAAAAGCGTTTTTTTTTTTTCAACAAGCGCAAAACAAAAGTTAATTAACCCCCGGGTGTAAAATTGGTAATGAATTGAGCCACCACAATTAGTAGCTTTTTTAGGGGGGGGATTACAATGGTGTATTTTTCTACGCCACAAACAAGAGATAAAATTTTTTAATTAACCTTTGCTTGTGAAATTAGGCTACCAAAAAAAAAAAATTTATTTTGGGGTTGAAAAGAGGTTTATTTTTTGTCAGCCCCCAGCAAACAAAAGCTTATTAACCCGGATTAAATTGGCAATAGATTTTAGCCACCACAAAATAGTAGCTTTGAGCGTGTTTAACGGCGATTTTTTTAGCCCCACAAAAAGAGATTTTAAAAATTTTAATTACTTTGTTGTGAATTAGGCTACCAAAAAAAAAAAATATATTTGGCGTTTAAAAAGACGGTTTATTTTTGTCACCAGCAGCAAAAAAGCTTAATTAACCCCCTGGATGAAATTTCGCAATAGAATTGAGCCACCCCCAAATAGTAGCTTTTTTAGGTGTTACAATGGGTATTTTCTACGCCCCACAACGAGATAAAAATTTTAATTAACCCTTTGTTTGAATTAGGCTACCAAAAAAAAAAATATTATTTGGGTTGAAAAGACGGTTATTTTTGTCACCACACCCCAAAACAACGCTTAATTAACCCCTGGATGTAAATTGCGCAATAGAATTGAGCCACCACAAAATAGTAGCTTTGTAGCGTGTTAAAATGGCGTATTTTCAGCCCCACACAAAAAAAGAGATAAAATTGTAATTAAACCCTTTTTTGTGAAATTAGGCTACCAAAAAAAAATTATATATATGGAGTTTAAAAAAACGGGTTTTTTTTTTGTCAGCACAGCAGAAAACAACGCCTTAATTAAAACCCTGGATGTAAAATTGGCAATGAAATTTAGCCCCCACAAAACTAGTACTTGTAGGTGTTACAAAGGTGTATTTTCTACGCCCCACAAAAGAAAAAATTTTTTTAAATTTAAACCCTTTTCTTGGAATTAGGCTACCAAAAAAAAAAATATATTTTGGGGGTTTAAAAAAAAGGTTTTTTTTGTCAGACACCGCAAAACCGCTTAATTAACCCCTGGATGTAAATTGCACAAAAAGAATTTACCCCACAAACTGTAGCTTTTAGCGTGTTACAATGGCGTATTTTCTACGCCACCCCAAAAAAAGAGATAAAAATTGAATTAACCTTTGCTTGTGAATTAGGGTACCAAAAAAAAAAAATTTTATTTGGCGTTGAAAAAAAAGGTTTATTTTTGTCAGCAACCAGAAAACAACGCTTAATTAACCCCTGGATGTAAATGCGCAAAGAAAATTTAGCAGCCCAAAAATGAAATGGTATTTGTATTGTAAAAAAAAGCTGTTTCTTTTTAAAAGAATACAAAACAGGAACTGGCCTAGACCCACTTGGTATTTAATGATTGCAGCTGCGTGGGCCCCACACTGGATTTCAGATCCAATACCCCCCAAAAAAACAGAATAGAAACAAAGAAAAGTCTCCCCGAGGACAAGTGAGACAACCCCCAAAAATGCTGTGTAAAAAAACAGTTTTCAGAAAGCGATACACCCCCCAGACACCTTCCCTGTCAGTACAGGAGGGAGTGTGACTCCCCGGCGGGGCGCCCGGTTTTTATATAGTGCGGTGACGTACAGAATCCCGCCCGGTTCTGATTTGGTTTATCTCTGCACATGCATGAGGCTATGCCCCTTCTTCCTCCAGAGTGCTTTTCCCATGTAACGCCATGTGCTCGCAGCCATTTTATCAATGAAAAGCACACTTCGTTCCCGCGAATCACCCCAAAGTTCGATTTCGTTACGAACCGAAGTTTTCCTGAAATTCTAAACGAATTCCACTTCGTTAGAATCGATTCGCCCATCTCTAATAGGGACCCTTCTAGTCGGTAGGTATATAAGACCCCCCCAGTAGTTAAGTAGGTACGGTACATAGGACCCCCCAAAAGGTAGGTGATAATGTAGGCCTCCAGTAGGTAGGTATATAGATAAGTATGTACATAGGTCTCCCAGCTGGTAGTTCGGAATATACTGTCCTCCAGTATTTAGGTAAGTGTATATATGGTCTACCTCCCCAATACTTAGGTAGGTGTATATCAAGCCTCCCAGTAGTTAGGCAGGTGTATATAGGGCCCCCTAGTAGTTAGTTAGGTATATATAGCGCCCCCCAGTAGTTAGGTAGATATATATAGGACCACCAGTAATTAGGTAGGTATATAGAAGGCCCCTCCAGTAGTTAGTTAGGTATGTATCTATAGGGTCCCTTGTAGTTAGTTAGATATATATAAGGCATTCAGTAGCTAGATAGGTATATACAGGGCCCCCAGCAGTTTGGTATATATAGGGCCCCCAGCAGTTAGGTAGGTGTATATAGGGCCCCCCATTTACAGTAAATAATACTCACCTCTCCTCTGTTCTCCTGCTGGCCTTCTCTTTGAATCCAGAGCAGGTGGGTTGACTTCATCATGATTTCTGCTCTGGGCGTCTACTTAGACCTAAATCTAGAGATAGGCTTAGGGGTTAGTATAGTCAGCGGTGTGATGATGTCATTACATCGCGACACTGTCTCTACTGGCTGAATGGCCGGGATGAGTGTATTCTGGCCGTTCAGCCTCAGATGCTGCCTGCTCCATGCTGGGTTTATGTGAGCCAGCGATACATTGTGTGATGAGGGGGGGACCTGTGGGCTCAGGGGCCTGGTTGCAAGTTTGAACACTGCGACCCCTGTAGCTATGCCACTGCTACTTTCCATGTAGATGATCTAGGGAAATGACCTGCAATTCAATTTCCCAGGCCACATCATAAAGGGGGAGTGTAAGGAAAATAATCTTTTGTGGTCAGATATGGATTCTGGTTTGTTTCTTTGTTGAAACCATAAAAAGAAAAAGATTGTTCTCCTTACATGTGTAGATGTGTGCTCCAATTCTACCCTTATTTCAATATGCTTACTATATTCCACTGTCGGCAACAGTACATAAGTAAATCTTGATAAGAAGTAAAGTTTTGAATGATCCGGAGCTTCTTTGAAGATAAAAAACTTCTTTATTCCAAATGGATTAAAATATATACATCGTGGCTAGCGTAAGATAAGCTATGTATTCTCTTATGCAGTTAAGTCCAAACAGACTCTTGATCACAGCAAATCCACACCAGTAGCCTGCTATGTTCACACGGCGTACTACGCGCCGCAATACGCCGGGTGTTTTGGAAGCACACGCTGATTAGTGCGTACTCCCAAAGCACTGGGGTGCCAGCCCCCGGCCAGCCAGCCCCATAGACGCGCATTGTCAGTGGTGCGACGAACAATTCACATGTCACTTCTCTCCTCAGGCATACGATACGATCTCTATGAGAGCTATGAATTACCATAATTGTGGCGCACATTTCACCGCGTATAAAGCGCAAATATGCGGACAAATGCGCACTGCAATTACCCTTCAAATTAAGCCGTGTGAACATACCCTTAAAATCAAAACCTAAAAAAATCCCGAAACTTCTAATACAAACAAATGACGGTAAAAATACATTTTTTTATGTCATTGTTATGACCATGCCTGTTCAGACCTCTACGCAGTCCTCTGCCTGTAAAGTATGGTGCACTGTCAATAATGATATTCTGCCTTTCCTTGCACTAGTCTGAACTTGGTTTGAGTCCATTGCTGCCTGTGAGGGAGCAATCATGCCCTGGGACTCTCATAAGAAGACCAATTGTGCTCTCAGATGCTGCTTACGATATTCTCTTGTACTTGAGCTGGCATTTTCTAAGCTATGTGCTTGGATTTCTGACCTCTGCACCTGCCTTCCTCACCTCCGTTTCTTCCTTGCCCCTTCTGTGCCTTGTTTGCCATCTCTGGTTTTGACTTTTTCTGCTGACCATTCCATATTGTGTTTGTCTGTATTGAAGTTCTTTGTTTCTCCAAACCAGCATGTGGACCACAGTCCAGTTGTTGCTAACTGTTTAAGGTCAGGCTGGCAAGTAGGCAGAGTCAGATTTGGGAAGATGTAGTGCTAGGAGGCACTGTCTTTTTTTCCCTTTCTGTCTACCTTATGTAAGCACTCATGTAGCACTCAGATGCCATCTTGGGGTTCTCCAGGGATCGCCGTCCTTGGTAGAATGGTATTGGCACACCAATGTATGGCACTCTGACACCAGGCTTTTGTTTAATCTGGCCTCAGCCAGCTTTATTGAGGCACCATAGAATACAACATACAGAAGCAAAATAAACCTCAAGCCGTCTAGCCGCTCAACAGCAGGTCATAAAGAAGGTGCATTCTAGTGCTCGGGCGAAACTTCTGGCTCAGGTAAACCACTTTGAAAGTGCTCTACCTGTTTCAGCTGTAATGTGCCTAGAAATGCTGTAGCGAAGCTATAAATATGTAGCTTCATACGGTTCTAGTGTGCCCTGCCTCCCACACGCCCCCCTGGGATCGGGTGCTTTACAAAGTGCTGTAGGCGCTATGTAATGCGCCCCGGAGTGGCGTGCAGGAGATTTAAAATGTATGAACAGGGCGGCTCCTGATATCGGGCTGAAAAGACTCCAGATATCTACCACAGCCCCATTCATACATGTCGCCTATCGTGTAAGCTATTCGAATAAGGGAATATACTAGGGTCAAACTGACTTGTTCAAAAGAAGAGAACTTTTAGAAGGAGATAAAAAACATTAATAATAAGTTGAAAAAAGGGGTAACCTAACTGGGTGCTCAAGAACAGGGTTAAGAATGAAACACAAGTCTTGTTTTTTGAAACTAATATCCCTCTACCGACGCAGAACCTGTAATTTTTTTCTATAGCTTTTAGTAGGAATTATGTCAAGATGATGTTCCGGTGAGGATGACAGAGGGAAAGGGAAATGTGTTGCAAAAAGAAGTAAAATATTATGAAATAAACTTTCCCCAAGTAATTTCTCTCCTAAGGAATAAAAATGGAAAATATAGTCCTCTCAGAAGGGTTTCTTTGCTTGTGGGGGCAGAAGGTGTAATATGCGGACGTAGGTAGAAAAAAAATACATATGCGAAAAAAGATTTTATCAATTGTAATACAAATCATGCTATTGAATGCACTGTGTGCAACAAATATCAGATAATTTCCACTATAAGGAAATTAAAAATTAGAATAGAATAGACTGGAGACGTGCGGTACGCCGAAATAAGGCATTTTGGATATTGGAACTTGATACATGGATCCAGAGAGGTTTCAATTACAGAAATGATCTTATGTATTTTTATTGATTTCACATCCATATAATGATTATAACATAGTATACAGAAAGCCCATTATAACTCGCTGTTAATATTTTCTTTCATTATTTGCTTGTATTAGAAGTGTTGTGATTGCTTTAGGTTCTGATTTTAACAAGCAGGCGACAGGTGTGGATATGTTGTGTCCATTTAGACTTAAAATGCAATTACTTTGTTAATCCTATTCTTGCCACAAGGAATGTAATTTATTTCTTTTGGAATAGAGAAGGCTTTTATCTTCAAAGAAATGATTGGTTATTCAAAACTTTATTTCTTACCAAAATTTGTTTTATTGTTTTATATATACCGTATATACTCGAGTATAAGATGAGTTTTCAGCACAAAAAATGTGCTGAAAAAGTCCTCCTCAGCTTATACTTGAGTCACTGTCGGCACTCAG
>JAODAL010033310.1:0-45732 GCA_025379985.1 Phyllomedusa bahiana | reverse complement strand
TACAGAAAATCCGGGTTGTGAAATTTTTTTTTTTTTACAGCGGTCACCTTTGGGGTTTTTAAGTAACATTGCTAAAATTACTCGGGGCGGGTTTTAAATACAATTAACATAATCCCCCAATTTGACATTTTTTTTAAAGGTTTTTAAACTGTTTTTTGAACAATAAAAAAACCCTTTTTTTTCAAAAAAAAAACCCCTTTTTTTTGCTTTGCTATAGTCGGGGGCCATAATTTTTTTAATTTTTCTGGTATGGGGGGCCTGTGTAGGGGCTCTTTTTTGCAGGGTGAGTTGACGATTTTGTTGGTATAATTTTTGCAGGGACAAGGCTTTTTGATCGCTTTTAAATCCGTTTTTTGGAAGGCAGGTTAAAGAAAATACCTTATGGCACGGCTAGATGTAGTGACTTAACAGGCAGCCCAAAAGCTTTTGTTAGGCTCCCAGGTTTAGGGGGAGCAGGACACCTGGTTTCTGTCTTCCGTTAGCTCCCCATGTTTGGAAGCAAACAGCAAAGGGGCTTAATCGCCCCGCCCCGGATGACTCGGTCATGGGTGACAGATCTTGGGGGCCAGCTGTATTGTACACGGGGTTCCTTCCCTCTAATCATGGGGGGCCTCCCAATATCCAGACTGTACCTATACGTTGATAAGGCAATTAATTTTTTTCATAAATTCTATAGTTCCCCTAAAAGGGGGATTAAAAGGGTTTTAAAGTTTTTTTTTTAATGAACAAAAACTTTTTTCCCCCAAATTTTGGGAAAATTAAAACCTTCCTCCCCAAACTTTCTTTCCCTTTCCTTTTCTATTTCTTCTGTGCCCCTTTTCTTTATTGGAAAACTTTTTACAGCATTTGTTCTTTTTTCTTAAAATATCAACATTCCTACTTTTTAGCTTCTTTAAAGGGCATAAACCTAAAAGCAGAGGTAGAAAGAAATTCGGAAGAAAAACAGAAAAACCGCAAACCCCCCGTCATTCTTTTCATTGGCGGGGGAATAGAAAACCCAACCAAAAGACCTTTTAAAAATTTCAAAATGATTAAAGTCATCATACTAACAGAGCTTTTGAAATTTGAGGCGGGTTTTTTTTTTGCCCCAAGGGGATGTTCACACAGCGGGGAATGTTCACTGTACCCCCGCAAAATTAAAGCCGTGTGAACATACCGGTGGGAAAAAAAACCTAAGTTTTTTTTTTATTTTTAAATTAAAAAGTTTTTTTTTTTTTTTTATGAGTGGGGAAAAAACCTTAAGGGGGTTCGCAAAATTAAAAAAATCCAGCACAGCAATGCCCTAAACAACAAAAATTTGGGGTTAAATATATGGTACCAAGGGTTGCCAAAACATTTATAGTAAAAAGACTGCCTCCAGATTGGGAAGGATGAAAAAACAAAGGGTTTGGGTTCTAAATCCTAACCGACCAGTATTTTCAAGACCGGTTTTTATTTTTTTTTGGCCTGTAATTTTTTCCCGGGGTTTTCACATTCCCTTTATTGGGAAAAGGGACATCTCTGCTATTAATGCGGCAAAAAAGAAAGTAATGTTTTTAATTTTTTCAAAGCCTTTGGTTTTTTGGAATCCAAAAACCCATAAAAACTGAGCCAGTAAAACTAAAGCTTGGAAATTTTTTATTTTAATCTATGGGGTTGGTTTTACAGTTGGTTTTTCAATGGTTTCCCAAAACCTTGGGCAGATTCAAACTATAAAACCATGTCGGTTTTGGGTTTTGGCCCAAAGAAAAAAACTGTATACAATATATTATATATAATATATAATATATATAAAAATAAAAATATAAAAATTAATAAATTATTTTAAAAATAATATATAGATATATAATAAATATCAAGTTTCCAAACTTTTAAAAATGAAAAAGCAGGAGATTTTAGGGGGGGGGGCCCGCTACGCGCACGCGGAAAAAATTTGCATGGCCCGCCCATTTTGTCGGATGCCACGCCCCTTCAAAAAGCCACCCCACTCCACCTAACGCATAACGGCTTTGGAAGAAAGCCAGGGGGGAAAGCCCTATAGCCCGGTATAGCCCCCATAACCAGTATGCCTTTACACCGGGAGATGCCCCCCTTTTAGCCCCAAGTAGATGCCCCCTCTGTAGCCGTAGAGCCAAATTTTTAGCCAGTAATGCCCCCCTTTTATACCAGGTAGGGGGCCCCCCATGGGTTTTCCCCGGTAGGTGCCCCCCCTTTTTAGCCAGTAGGGCCCCCCTTTGTTAGCCAGTTTTTTGCCCCCCTTGTTACCCGGAGTGCCCCCATTGTTGCCCAAAAAAGTGCCCCCATCTTTAGCCAGGTAGGCCCCATCTTTTACCAGGTAGGCCCCCTTGTTTGCCAGGTAGGCCCCCATTTTTTTCCATTAGTCCCCCATTGTTCCAGGTATTGCCCCCCTGTTTGCCAGGTAGATGTCCCCTCTGGCCAGTAGTCCCCCATCTTTTCCGTAGTGCCCCCCTTGGCCAGGTATGCCCCCTTTTTTCCAGGGAGTGCCCCCTTTGTTGCCAGGTAGGCCCCCATTGTTGCCAGGGATGCCCCCTTTGTTGCCAGGTAGTTGCCCTCTCTGTTAGCCAGGGAGTGCCCCATCTTTTACCAGTGTGCCCCATTGTTGCCAGGTTTTCCCCCATTTTCCATGATGCCCCATTTTTGCCAGGTATGCCCCCCTGTTTAGCCGGTAAGCCCCTTAAAGCTAATAAAAATAAAATAATAAAATCCCCCTCACCTGACCAGGGTCCGCACGCGGCCCTCCCTGCCTCTCCTAGGTCGCAGGGGAATGAGAGCAGCGGCTCACTCCCCTGCAGCCGCGCGTCACTTCCCCTGCGCCCTGACTGATGCACGGCGCGCACGGGACGCCGGACATACAGGGGGAGGAGGCAGGAGGGAGCGACCCCCCTCCCCCCTCCCCGCACAGTAAAAACCCGGGGGGGTGAGGGGGACGCTGCGGCCCTTCACCCCCTTGGGGAGGGTCCCATACAAAGGAGCGCGGGGATATCATTTTTATACCGACAGCATCTAAGCTAATATCAGCCCTCCCTTTTTAAATTTGAATAGGAGGTATATGTTTTTAAAGAAATTTTTAATGCTTTGTAATAGGAACTTTTTTCCACAGCAGAGTTTTTTGAATCCCCTAGAACCCTAAAAGACGGGGGAAACGCTCGGGATAGCTGGGTTTTTAAGGTTTTTATACACGTTATATGAATTATCGTCATAAAAGCGGAGCCGCCCCTTTACGGGGGGGATTACTCCACGACGATAGTACAAAAGTATCTGTCACCCTGGGTATGTATGGTAATTTAATAGGGGAAAAAATTAAAATTTAAAGTCTAGTAAAAAAATTTAGTTTAACAGGGATTATAATTTGCAATCTGCAAATAGGACAGACAAACTCAGACATGCTACTCTACTCCAAAAGAAGCAGCAATGTAAAGTTTCTTACATGTATGGGCATAGCTGTAAAGAACTTTCATGTTAGATGTGATGTGAAATAAACTGCAGTGTGCACATTACCCAGATTACTGGCACACTATGTTCTGGACAAAATAGGTATCTGAAGATTAGACATGGTACAAAATATTTCTACACTATGACACTAGACCATTCAGTTTTCATTTTTTTGTAATCTCCTGCACTTGTCACTTACAGGTCTGAGTCTGTCATAAGTAGCACAGTTTACACATATTGTAAAGCAAAGGGCACCACCTACTGCTTGAAGTGCACACAAGTAACCTTACACATCACACTCACAATAAGTAGTTTTGACATACCCTGCTTCCCCCGAAAATAAGACAGCGTCTTATATTAATTTCTGCTCCTAAAGACACGCTAGGTCTTAATCTCAGGGGATGTCTTATTTTTCCATGAATACATTTTTCATGTAAAAAAATCTTATCTGGCAGCATCATATTTAATCCCTTCATAATTGTAGGAAGAGTCTAGTGGTGCATGTGCGAGCGGCTGAAAATATGTCAGAAAATACACCCCACCTGTGTAGCTATCAACGCCGCTAAAGAAGTGTGGGAGAGCCCGGCCGTGACTGAAAGCCGAAAAGTGTCACATTGTAATGGCGTATTTTCAGCCTGACATCTAACACAGCCCTGTTCGCGGAAGGTTTAAATGTCCCCCACGCCAATATAAGGCGCATTACAGAGCGCCCACGGCATTTTGTTATTTGCCTGATATTGGGAGGCGTGTGGGAGGCAGGGTGCATCAGAACCGTACAAAGCTACATATTTATAGCTTAGTTACAGCAATTCTAGGCGCATAACTGCTGGAACAGGTAAACCACTTTCAAAGTGGTATCGCTGAGCCAAAACTATCGTATTATTGCAGTAGAGCGGGTTCATAAATCAGGCACATTCTCTACTAATATTATGCACATGGAAATTTGCATTTACATACCAAAATTCATACATGTCGCCCTTTGTATCCACAATTGTTGGGATACATTCCAGGAGGTATTTAACTCCTTAACGACCACCCACCGTCTTTTGACGGCGGGCATTTCAGGTCGTTCGTCTGCAGCAACGTCTTTTGACGTTGCTGCAGACATTGGAGTTTGCGGCACTGCCTGTGTTAGACTAACACAGATTATAATGTATTAGCATATATGAATATGCTAATACATTACCTAGTGTATAAAAAAAAGTAAAATTGTTCTCTCTTCATGGGCTTTTAAAAAAAAAAAAAAAGTAAAAAACATACAAAATAATAAAATAAAAATATTTAATAAAAATTGTGCATACATTACACACAGAAAAAACCCTACACATATTAGGTATCCACACGACCGTAATAACCTGTAGAATTAATCTAACAAGTTATTAAGTGTGAAATGTGAATGGTGTAAAAAAAATGTAAAAAAACAACATCGAAGATTTTTTTTGCAATTTTTTAATAAAGTGAATTTAAACTATTCCCCCATAAAGTTCAACTTGTCTCGAATAAAACGAGGCCTCATACAACAGCATCATTGAAAAAATAAAAAAAAGTAACAACTGTTGAAACGCAAGGAGGCAAAAGCGAAAAAAAAAAATTCTGGTCATTAACTACTTTTCAGGCGTTCGGCTTAAGGGGTTAAAGATGGCTCCCTTGTTCAGTCTATGTTTGATGCAGTTGTGGTACTTTTTTTTTTTTTTTTAAAATTTTTTTTATTAACATCAGTACTTTGCACATACAAAATGGAAGCAGCAGTTACAAATAGTATCATAAAATCTTTCCAGTACAAATATTATATCAAAAATACAATACGATCATTTAGCCAAGGACAATGCTATTTTCTTCTTTTTCTGTTATTGCTAATTTCTAACAAATAAAAACACATAGTAAACATTACACAGTCTTTTACATATCAAATTACCAGTATCATTACAGCTCAGTTACGACTGTGTAAAAACAACAATAAATCAAATCCTATAAACTTCTAAGTCTGCGGTGTGTCTCATCTTCCTTTTTTTATAACGTTAGCTCAGGTGCGCGGCTCCCCCCTTCCCCGCCAGTACATTAAGGGGCCCGTGGTTTGCTCCCGCAGCCACTATAATACCATCCCAGTATCTATAATTTTTGTACCTTCTACGAGCAATTCCATTGAACCTATAATTCTCTCTTTAAGAACCACCTTCTGTGGGCAAATCTATTGGGATCAGCACCCCCCAGTTGCCTACCCTGGTACCATAAAGTTGGCTCAAAACAGCGTTTTTATATGACCCTTAGTACCGTCGGCAATGTGTTTTATTATCCTTCCCATAACTCAAAGAACTTCCTCACCCTTTTTTCTTTCTGCAAGGCGCCCTCTACCCAGTCCATGCGCATTAGGAAAATCAAGTTACTTTTAAATAAGTCCAGAGTGGGACTCAGGGGCTGAAGCCATACCTGCAAGATAGTTTTTGCGTGCTGCCGCTGCCACAACGTGTATATCCTTTTTACCCGCCTGGTTGTTTTTGTCCCTCTCGTTTCACAATACCGAACAGCGCCCATGAAAACTAGCAACAAATACACGTTCGGGGATTGGTTCATATATTCTGTTACATGGAGCCAAAACTCCCGTATTAAGGGCAATCCCATAGGCAATGATATAGGTCCGCTGCTGGGCGACCACACTTGAAGAAATTGTCATTTTGGAACCTGCCCATACGATGTCCCTTAATCGGTGTAAGATAGGCATTATGCGCCACCTTCATAAACATCTCAACGTACCTAGCAGCTTGCAGAAATTTATAAGTGTCAGCTAGTGCCTCTAGTATCGTAGCTGGGAGATGTCAGCGCTCTTTCCTGCCATCAGCTAGGCCAAAGCGTGTTCCGTCAAAAATCCAAGCCCCTCTAAAAGATACTTATAAGCGACCGACAGTTGTGCTCGTCTTGTGGGAGGGTTTAAGAACAACGGTCAAAACTCGTGTCCCAGTCATCCTGCTGTAGGTCGCTTTCACCTCTGATATATAGCTAACACCTGTAGGTAATTAAAGAACGGAATCGGGGTATAGGTAAAAGGCTTTGCATTCTGGGATGAATACATCTGGTTAGTGTCGGGATGTACTAAATGTTTTATTTGGTGTACGCCTAGTCTGTCCCCATAGTCTAAAAGTGTTTTTGTGCCTTCCCTCCCTGGAAGTTGGGGTTACGTATAAAAGAAAAAAATGGAGAGTAGTCGGGGTTCAAATTTTTAAGGTTGCCAAAATCTTTCGCCATGCCCTCCATATCGGCATGAGCACTGATCCTCTTTTACCATCTGAGGAGCTCTCCATAGGGTAAATGTAGAAAATTAATGGAAAAATTCCCCGTGTAACCCTCCTGATCTAATGAACTATCTGTGAAGACTGTTGTAGATTTGCATCCAGCCCTGGTCAGAAAACGGCCTAAGGCTGCCAGGTTATAAAGGCGAATGTTGGGGAAATCCTAGGCCCCCCAGGGAGTCGGCGCTGTTGTAGCACTATGAGAAGGGATACAGGCTTTCCTAGAGTTCCATATAATTGTCTGTACTGCGCATTGATGTGCTTTTCCATCCCTCGGCCGCAAATATATCAGAAGCATGTGAAAATGTACAGGGGGCCCGTGGGAATTCTACCATTTAATTAAGTTACCATCTCCCTGAAAGGGGCAGCGGAGGTCGGCCCATTTTTTCATAGTTTGCACCAATTCCCCAAAATATCGGGACATGTTTGCAGCGTAAAAAGTTATTTGGAATTTTAGTCAGCCATACCCCTAGGTACTTCATAGCCGAGCCTGCACCATCTAATCTGATGGGCCCTCGACCAATATTCAGCAGGGCCTTTCAAAAGCATACCTCGCTTTTGTCCACATTGATTGTGAAAACCAGACAGGGATCCAGCTGCCACCATATCAGTCAGAATAGGAGTTAAATTCTGCCTGGGGTTCCTGATCATTAAAAAAAGGGTCCATCAGCATAGGCTGTGACCCTGACTCCCTGTCTGGAGACAAAACACCCATGAAACAGTGGTGATTGAGTTATATGGTAAAGGAGGGGGTCTATGGACAGATTAAATAGCAAGGGTGAGAGTGGACTCCCTGTTTAGCTCCTCTATAAGGTCCAATAACTGGGGAAACTGGTTGTTAATAATTAAGGTTGTCGTGGAATTGGAGCGCATATGGGCGAGAAGCCGACGAAGAGGTTCCCAAATCCGCGCCGTGAAAGAGTAGCATCCAGAAATGGCCAGAGACCTTGTCAAAGGCCTTTCGCATCCAGGTTTAAGAAGCATGGACACCGCGTGCGTCTCTGACCGCGCCTGTGCTATGGCCGCCTATAGCGTCCTAACATTTTTTGTAGAGTTGCCTATTAGCTATAAAGCCATTCTGTGCAGGATGTATTATGGTCGGCAAAAAAGTTTGCATCCTGGCAGCCCAAAAATTTTTGCTAAAACCTTATAGTCCTGATTCAGCAGAGAAATTGGTCAAATATGATTTTAGCAAAGTGGGGTCTTTCTTGGGCTTTAGCAGTAGTACAGGGGCATGAGTCGTAAAAGGCATCTACCCCCCTTAGATTGGAGATAAATGTCATTATAAAGTCCTGCCAGCAAGGGGGAGATTTCTCCCTTAGCATCTTATAAAAATTCTGCTGGAATCCGCCGGCCCCGGGGTTTCCCCATTTGCCAGCCCCCCACCCCCACGCGAAACCTCCTCCTCTGTAATCTCGGCCTCCAAAAGGGCTCTCTGTTCCTTCGAAATCCCTGGTAAAGACAACTTATCCAGAAAGGACGTCACCTTCTGAGCATCATAGGGATCTGCTCCATAAAGTGATTCATAGAAGTCTACAAATTCTCTCTCAATATCCCCATGTTCTGTCAGAATATTCCTGAAGATGGGGGATTTTATTGCCGCAATAGCGGCTTGCTGCGCCACGGGTTTTCCCTGTATTCGCTAGAATCTGCCCATCCTATTGCCCAGCGATAATATTGGTTCCGTTCCAGTTAAGTTTGGCCTTAGCTTCCCCCTGGAAAACGTGTTCATAGGTTCTGTGCTTCCGTGAATGTTTTTTGGTTTGCGGCCGAGGGATCTACAAGAATCTATTCTGATGGTGACGTAGATTTGGAATGCAATTCCTGAAATTTCTTTTTTTGCGCTTTACGTTTCATGGAAACCCATAGCTAATGATATCCCGCGCATAACCGCCTTCGCTGTCGCCCACAAAGAGGGGTATTCTGCGCATAAAGCCGCATTGTCTTTCGGGAATTGGGCGTCCAGTGTATCCTAAGAAAGTCCCTGAAATCATCAACTGATGAAGGTAGCCGGAAATCTCCAGAACTCATGCCCCTAGGCAGAGGGATGTCCCCCCATGGACATTACAAATGGGAGCGTGATTTTATATCACTATTGGTAATATATCCGCGTCAGTGACGCTGTGATACAGGACGTAGAGATCAGGGCCATGTCTATGCGAGAGAATGTCCTGTGGACTGAGAATAAAGGTATATTGGTGGCGATGTTGGGTTGACCGCCCTCCAGAATCGGAAAAACCTCAAGTCTACTGACCATATCCCCAGTGGAGAGCCCCTGGTGTTTTCCCTGGTTAGGTGTTGACCTATCCATTCGGGGTCAAGTACCGCGTTAAAATCCCCCCATCATATAAGGTTAGAATGAGGTTTTTATAATGAGAAAAAACCGTAAGGTGGGTAAAGAACCCCTCGTCCCCCTCCGCATGGTGCCCTTAGACATTACAAAGTGTAATGTGATGTTCGCAATTACGTACTCTCATATATATAAAACGACCCTCAGGGTCAACAAACTATCCTCTATAGACTGTATGGTCCCCTTCCTAAAATATATCGCCACCCCTCTCGATTTTTTAATGGTAGGGCCGCCAGAATTGGTACATCTAACCAGGGGGGCCCTTTAATTGGGATGAACCTGTCTTTTTTGCCAGTGGTTTTTCTTGCAAAAAAACACATCTGCTTTTGAGCGTTTCATTTGTGTCACAACCCGTCTTCGCTCTCTGGGATATTTAATCCTGCAAAAAATTTCCCAAGATAACAGTTTAAGTGGCACTGCCGAAGACTCACCCCGGGCCCTTTCCCTGTTAGGACCACTCATCCCGTGTCCCAGTGAGGAAATTGCAGGAGCGAATATATCGCAGGCCGAGAGACACGAGGCGTCCCAGCGAGCGCCCCCATGTTCCCTATCTAGCGGGGAGGCGAGAGCCACGCACCACCCATCGAGCCGCACCTTCCTACCCCCCCACCCATCTTGCCTGATACTTAAGAGAATAGAACACACCACAGTTAACCAAATCCAAAATTTAACATGCCCTGTAAACATTTAGCCTCTATGAGGCTCAGTTTTGAAAAGCCAACAAGCTTATAACAAGAAAATTTAACCAACTTTCCAAGAGCTCCAGCCCCCGAAGTGGGGCACCCCCCCGCTACTTTTTTAAGTTCTAATTAGCACATAGTAAGTCAGAACAACATCATACCATGTTCCCCCCTCCCAGTGAACAGAAACCACATCTAGAGAAGAGACGGCAAAAGAGAAGGGGTATGAAAGGAGGGGTGGGAGGAAAAGAGGAAAAAGAGACAAAGGATTGAAATAATGCGGTTACTAAACTTATGCAGTTCCCCTTAGCCAACTTAAGACCTGTAAAGTCCCAGGAGAATCACCAGCCGGTCCTGATTCACTCTATCCAGGCGCATTGGGAAGGAAGCGTCTCATAGCGCCTCAGGCCTTTTATAGGTAATGTTTGGGCATTTTCCGTCACCCTCAGTTTCGCCCGGATAGAGCAGCTGGAATCGTATCCCATTCTCGTGCAGGGTCTGGCAGACCGGGTGAAAAGCTTTACGTTTTTGTGAGACTTGCAGAGAGAAGTCCTGAATATTAGAATGCGCTCGTTTCCCCTAAATCTCAACTCTCGCATCTGTCCGTACGCTCTAAGAAAACGCTCTTTAATTGTCCCAAATTTTTTAGGAATTTGGCGATCACTGGGCGAGGTCTATTTCTCCGATCTACTCCATTCCCATGCGAATGAAACCCTCTCAATGAGGAGAGGATCTCTTGGCGTGTCGAGGCCCAAAAGCGGGGGCCAGGTTTGTCGTCAGGTATGGTGGCAAGCCCAGTCCCACTGGGATGGCTTCTGGTACACCGATAAAATCTGAGGTTATTGCGACGCGCACGGTTTCTCTAGTCATCAATTTTTACTTTGCAAACTGTCAATCAAGGATTGTTGCGGCAGAAAAGTTGCCCCAAAAGCCTGGTATACCCCTCCTTCCATGGTGCCCGTGCGAGATTCCCGCTCAACCAGCTTTTGTGAGTTGTTAGTTATCTGGGTCAAAAGCCGCATTTAATTGAAAGCTTGCATTAAGTCCATCCTCTTGTCTAAAGCAGGGAAACGTAACCTAAACCTCTTGCACCATCAGCAAAAAACTGTGTAGGGCCTCCAGGGGCTCAGCGGTCTCGCAGGAAGATGACGCCGTTTGGTCTGTGGGACAGCTCCAGCCGCATGAAGATTGGTGGTGTTTGCGCCATAGTAGCAGAACGTTTCGGTTGCGTTTTGTTTTAGGCTTGATTTTTTGCGGAGGTTGTTTTGGGGGGTGCAGTAGCTGGCACTTTTTTCTGCGGCCTTTTTTGAGAAAGCGTACGTTTAGGTGTGGCAAAAGGGTTGTAAAATTTGTCCATAATTTATGCTATTACGTAGAACAAGTTAGCAGAGGGCATAGATCTGCAGCCGGGATCCCCTTGAATCGTCCAGGGCCAGTGTCGTATCTGTGAGTAATATTATTCTAAACGTAATCTTGCGCACCAGAACATTGGGGGGTACCCCTGGGGTCTCAGCCCTCACACATCAGCTAGCAGTACAAAATCAGCAAAAGCAGAAAGCTGAGAGAGGGGTTGCAATCATCATTAGCAGCAGTAGATGGCAGCACTCTCCCATGTATAAGCACTTCAGCTGGGGAACACAACTTTTGATGTAGCAAATTTGTAACCAGAAAGCCCTCCCCCTTTTGACAACGCTTCCACAGTCCGAAACTTTCAATTAACTCTATGATGCCGCAAAGGTGATAGTGAAGCAGGTAAATATAGCAGAGGAGGGCCACGCACCCTTCCCCCCTGGGCTGGTGCTCCCACAAGGAAAAACAGCAGACAGTGTGTTTTAAATGAGGGGAACTGTCCTGAACAAACAGGGCTCCCAGGAGGGCACTGTATTATTTATGTACTGTCCCAGGTATCAGCGGGGCAGAGGGGGAGAGAAAGACCCCGGCTTCTTCAGCCTGTCCCCTTTTTGTGGCTTGCAGGCGGCACAGGCAGATACGTTATGGTCGCAGAATCCAGAGGTCGGCCAGCTGGGCACTCTACTCCCCCAGCGTCAGTACTCACAGGCTCCTGTTGTGAAGCGCACGCTCCCGTGCGGGATTTCCCCTGCTTTGCAGGTCCCGGATCGCCGTCTACTCCCGCAGCGTCCTCCTCCAGCTGATGAGTCTCGCGCTTCCCGCACTCCACTCCTCGCCGTCTGCAGTCCCGGCGTGCGGCGGCGGCGGCTACACAGGAGCCTCGCCGAGCCCAGCTACTGTGGAATCCACTGTCTCCCCCAGCGCCGACCTCCGCGCTCTCAGTCCACCCGCCGTTGGTGCAGGCCGGTAAGCAGGACGGATGTCCCAGCTCGTGCGGCTTCCAGCCAAAAGGCGACTGCGCCTGCTCCTAGGCCTCTCGCGGCAGACTCGCCGCTACGGACTCCCGGGGCGTCTCCTGCTGGCCAGATGCACCGGACCAGGTGCCCCAATTCTCCGTGGGTGTCTCCGGTGGTTTTTGCAGGTGTGCAGGCACGGATGGCTACACTGGCACCTGGATACTGTGGTCTTCTTCAGGAGCTGGTGTAAAACGCGGCCATACTGGATGCCCCGCCCCCGGAAGTCCTCAGTTGTGGTACTTATATTAAACCCACACATAGATCCCTTTCATAGCGCCCCATTTCTGTACTACCAACTGATGTGAAAATACTAGCAAAGTTATTTTATCAATTATTCATTCGGATCAATCCGGATTTATTTCGGAGCAATCTACAACGATTAAGATCTGCTGATTGTTCTTAAACCTTAAGTTACCGGTGGATAAGCCAGAACACAGAATTATGTGTTCTTTAGATGTGGCCAAATCATTTAATAGTGTGGAGCTACTTTAGATGGATATGGGTTGGGTCCCCATTTTGTCTCATGGGTAAAATTGCTATATAAAGTCTACGGCTCGGCAAGAGATTAATGACTGTCTTACCAAATCATTTACACTGTTCAGAGGAACTAGGGATGGATGTCCACTTTCTCCATTACTTTTTGCTTTAGCCACTAGCTGTTATACTTAGAAAAGACGAGAGAGTAATAGGATTTCAGAAAGTAGAGTTGCAGGAAAAAAATAGCTCTGTATTCTGATGACGCTTAGCTATTTCTTGCCAGAGCTACTCAGTCTTTATTGAGGGCCAGGGAAATCATCTTTGTGGTAAATACTTGTCATTAATTGCTCCATATCCAGTTTGATGCAGTTGGAGAACAGGGTTGATAGAGTGACTTTTGAGGAATCGGGTCTAAGTATTGTTAGGGAATGTAAGCATCTGGGAATCAATGTTTCACCCCTGCCCCAGGAATTTATTAAACTCAATTTATTGCCTCAGAAAAATTTCAATATAAACTGGATGTATGGACAAAGCTATCACGCTCGGTAGTAGGGAGATCCAACCTTATTAAAATGGTTTTCAGTCTCGTTGTTTTTTGTTGTTAAAATGTAACTGGGTGAACTATGAGGTAAAATGGGATATACAGACAATAGTCCAAAAAGCAAGTTTACATTTGAATAGTTGTTTAGAAACAGGCTTGGACTGGGCCGCCGGGGGACCGGGGAATACCTCGGTGGGCCCCCCTGAGCCGCTGTGGGCCCCGGAGGCAGTGCCGTCGCTCCCCGGGGCCCAGCCGCGCATCCGGTCACTGGACGCCCGGGACTAATGTCCCCGACTCCCGGGGCTGCGCGTGGGTGTCAGCGGAGCAGAGCGCCACTAGCGCGGCGCTCCGCTGATTTCCCTGACAGGCTGAACGCGTTATGCCTTCAGCCTGCCGTGCGCCGGCCCCTACTGCTGACGTAGGCGGCGCAGTGACGTCACTTCACCGCGCCGCCTATGCAGGGCGGCAGTACGGTGTCGGCGGCAGCACTGAGCGGCAGGAGCCGGAGCGGGAGCCAGGTAAGTGGCTGGCTGTTTGTTTGTTTTTTTAACTACCTAGAAGGGGGGTCCCTGGCTACAAGGGGGGTCCCTGGCTACAAGGGGGTCCCCTGGCTACATGGGGGCCCTGGCTACAAGGGGGGGCCCTGGCTACAAGGGGGGGCCCTGGCTACAAGGGGGGTCCCTGGCTACAGGGGGTCCCTGACTAAAGGGGGTCCCTGGCTAAAGGGGGTCCCTGGCTAAAGGGGCCCTGGCTACAAGGGGGGGGGGCCTGACTAAAGGGGGTCTCTGGCTACAAGGGGGTCCCTGGCTACAAGGGGAGGCCCTGGCTACAAGGGGGGGCCCTGGCTACAAGGGGGGGCCCTGACTAAAGGGGGTCCCTGGCTACAAGGGGGGGGGGCCCTGGCTACAAGGGGGGGGCCCTGGCTACAAGGGGGGGGGGCCCTGGCTACAAGGGGGGGGGCCCTGGCTACAAGTGGGGCCCTGGCTACAAGGGGGAGGGGGCCCTGGCTACAAGGGGGGTCCTGACTAAAGGGGGCCCTGGCTACAAGGGGGGGCTCTGGCTACAAGGGGGGGTCCTGGCTACAAGGGGGGGGCCCTGACTACAAGGGGGGCCCTGACTACAAGGGGGGTCCCTGACTACAAGGGGTCCCTGGCTACAAGGGGGGTCCCTGGCTACAAGGGGGGTCCCTGACTACAAGGGGGGTCCTGACTACAAGGGGGGTCCCTGACTAAACGGGGCCCTGGCTATAAGGTGGTCCCTGGCTACAAGGGGGGGGGGGCGCTGACTAAAGGGGGTCCCTGGCTACAAGGGGGGTCCCTGACTAAAGGGGTCCCTGGCTACAAGGGGGGGTCCTGGCTACAAGGGGGGCCCTGGCTACAAGGGGGGGGGGTCCCTGGCTACAAGGGGGGGCCCCTGGCTACAAGGGGGGGTCCTGGATACAAGGGAGGGGGGCCCTGACTACAGGGGGTCCCTGACTACAAGGGGTGGGGCACCTGGCTACAAGGGGGGGCCCTGGCTACATAAGGGGGGGGCCCTGGCTACAAGGGGGGTCCCTGGCTACAAGGGGGGTCCCTGGTTACAAGGGGGCCCTGACTACAAGGGGTCCCTGGCTACAAGTGGGGTCCCTGGCTACAAAGGGGGTCCCTGGCTACAAAGGGAGGTCCCTGGCTACAAGGGGGTCCCTGGCTACAAGGGGGGCCCTGACTACAAAAGGGGCCCTCACTACAAGGGGGTCATGGCTACAAAGGGGGTCCCTCACTACAAGGGGTCATGGCTACAAGGGGGGTCCTGGCTACAAAGGGGGTCCCTGGCTACAAGGGGGGTCCCTGGCTACAAGGGGGGTCCTGACTATAAGGGGGGTCCCTGGCTACAAGGGGGGGTCCCTGACTAAAGGGGGGGCCCTGGCTAAAGGGGGGTCCCTGACTAAAGGGGGCCCTGGCTATAAGGTGGTCCCTGACTAAAGGGGGGGGGGGCGCTGACTAAAGGGGGGTCCCTGGCTACAAGGGGGTCCCTGACTAAAGGGGGTCCCTGGCTACTAGGGGGGAGGGGTCCTGGCTACAAGGGGGGGGGGTCCCTGGCTACAAGGGGGGGGGGTCCCTGGCTACAAGGGGGGAGGGGTCCCTGGCTACAAGGGGGGGGCCCTGGCTACAAGGGGGGGGGGGTCCTGGCTACAAGGGGGGTGCCCTGATTACAAGGGGGGTCCCTGGTTACAAGGGGGGTCCCTGGTTACAAGGGGGCCCTGACTATAAGGGGGGTCCCTGACTACAAGGGGGGGGGCCCTGGCTACAAGGGGGGTCCCTGGCTACAAGGGGGGTCCCGGGCTACAAGGGGGGTCCCTGACTCCAAAAGGGGCCCGCACTAGTAGGGGTCGTGGCTACAAGGGGTCCCTCACTACAAGGGGTACCTGGCTACAAAGGGGGTCCCTGGCTACAAAGGGGGTCCCTGGCTACCTACAGGGGGCCCTGGCTACCTACAGGGGGCCCCTGACTACAAGCGGGTCCCTGACTACAAAGGGGGGCCCTGACTACAAAGGGGGGCACTGACTACAAAGGGGGCCCCTGGCTACCTACAAGGGGGCCCTGACTACCTACAAGGGGGCCCTGACTACCTACAAGGGGGCCCTGACTACCTACAAGGGGGCCCTGACTACCTACAATGGGGCCCTGGCTACCTAAAGGGACGCTTTGACTACCTACAGGGGGGCCCTTACTACCTAAATACTAAAGGGGCCCTGACTACCTGCACACTAGCTAAAGGAGGCCCCTAACTACCTGTATACTACCTAAAGGAGACCCCTAACTGCCTGCGAACTACCTAAGAGGCCTTAACTGCCTGTATACTACTTCATGGGAAGCCCTAACTGCCTGTATACTACCTAAAGGGGGTCCCTAACTGCTTGCAGCCTATATAAAGGGGACCCTAACTACATACAGCTTACCTAACTGGGAGAAACCACCTACCTACAGACTGGGGCCTTGCCTATTTGCCTACCTACCTAGGGTCTTGTCTACCTACCTGGTAATATAATTGAGAGGGCAGCAGCCCATAGTTGTAGCATTATCTCCAGAGGGTTAGTCCTCTCCCCACCCTCCAACCCCTTAGGATACTAGGCCTCTAAGTTATGGCTTGTACCCGCTCTCCCACCCCTGGGAAGTTTGTACAGAGGTGGGAATAGATAAAGAGGTGCTGGAAAATTGAGGATTCTAAGATATTTGTGTGTAATTTCTGCAGGGATGAGCTGTGGCCGGGACAAGTCATCATGATGGTGCGGAACTGATGCAGAAGAAAAGGGAATAAGAATGACTCAAGAGAAGAGAACGACTCATCAGATATGATATCTCCGGTGAGTCCCTGATTTTACTTCTATATTGGATCAGTGCTGTATTCACTGTAATGTGATGTGACCTGAGCTGGTGTCTGACCTCTATGTGGTCTCTATATGGTGGTGGTGTAGGTTATACCTGAGCTGGTGTCTGACCTCTATGTGGTCTCTATGTGGCGGTGTTGTAGGTTATATCTGAGCTGGTGTCTGACCTCTATGTGGTCTCTATATGGCGTTGTTGTAGGTTATACCTGAGCTGGTGTCTGACCTCTATGTGGTCTCTATATGGTGGTGTTGTAGGTTATACCTGAGCTGGTGTCTGACCTCTATGTGGTCTCTATATGGCGGTGTTGTAGGTTATACCTGAGCTGGTGTCTGATCTCTATGTGGTCTCTATATGGCAGTGTTGTAGGTTATACCTGAGCTGGTGTCTGATCTCTATGTGGTCTCTATATGGTGGTGTTGTAGGTTATACCTGAGCTGGTGTCTGACCTCTATGTGGTGGTGTTGTAGGTTATATCGGCGCCGGTATAATGCCAGCGTACATGTGTCCCTGATTGACCCTGTGATAGGAGTTAGACTTTTACTTTCTTGCTGGTGTTTATTTTAGAAGGTGGTGAGGTGTGTGACCAAGGGAAACATGGTGGGGGATATTGTATGTGAGTGGAGGAGGATATTGTATGTGGGTGGAGGGGGATATTGTATGTGGGTGGAGGGGGATATTGTATGTGGGTGGAGGGGGATATTGTATGTGGGTGGAGGGGGATATTGTATGTGGGTGGAGGGGGATATTGTATGTGGGTGGAGGGGGATATTGTATGTGGGTGGAGGGGGATATTGTATGTGGGTGGAGGGGGGATATTGTATGTGGGTGGAGGGGGATATTGTATGTGGGTGGAGGGGGACATTGTGGGTGGGGGGATATTGTATGCGGGTGGAGGGGGATATTGTATGCGGGTGGAGGGGGATATGGATGGAGCTACTTAGCCCTGTGTCTATGATGTGTGAGATACAGATATGTGACTCTCTTGCTATTGTACTACACAATACAGTTCTGTTTCGCACACTGTATTATGTGGTAAAATGGGCGCGATTATGTCCGAGAGGCTGGTAATATTTTCATGTACAGTAGGGTGGGCCCCCGAGATCAACTCCCCTGTGGGCCCCAGACCCCGCAGTCCGACACTGTTTAGAAATACAACTTAGGCTATGTCTACACTGCATCAGAGAAAAACGGCCCTTAAAGCGGCCGTTCTTTCTCTGATGCAGGACCGCGGCTTTTGTCACGCTTTGTGCAAAAGCCGCGGCCGCTTCTCGTTTTCACGACGCCCCCCATACAATAGCATTGTATGGGAAGACGAAAAGAAGACGAGAAGCACCGGCGTATTATACACCATGTTGTATAATACGCCGCTGCCGAAAGACGGGCAGAGAAAAGACGAGCTGTGTAGACAGCAACTCGTCTTTTCTATTGCCATCTATGGGACCGCACTGACGATCGTATCTGCGGCGCTTTTAAAAAACGAAAAGCGCCGGAGATACGATCGTAATCCTGTGCAGTGTGGACATAGCCTTAAACTGAAGTTCAGATTTGACTCGGTGTGTCTGAACTAATGCAATGAAATGTGAGCACAAAATAATAGTTGAAATTCATTGAGCTTATCTGGTACAAGAGACTGGATACATACTAATATCTCTCACTTCTCATTTACAACCCCTGATATACAGGTCATTATTTGGCAAAGAACTAGGACACACAGCACGGCCATTTGGGCACTCAAAACAAATATTGCAAAACAACATCTCCACTTTAAAATACAATAGTAAAAAAGCCTGCTTTAGTGATAAATCCTGAATTATGAACACAACAAAGAGAACATATCTCTAAATCTCCAAAGCAAGACCTTTCGTGTGATTGAATTGGCTCGAAATCACTATGTACACAAGTGCATATCTAGCGTCTGAGCATCTAACAAAAGAAAGTAATTAAAATGACTTTCCTATTGTGCATATTGTATGCAGTAAGCTTCCTCTCAACAACTGCTGCAGGCAGCTCCAATGCTTTAAAGGGAATATGTAAAAAAAAAAAAAATTACCTATTGTTTAACTCTTTTTTTAGTCTTTTCACCATCAATATTTAAAAAAAAAAAAAAAAAATGAAATCATACAGTTTTTCCCTTGGACAGTAGGACTTATAGTCGTCTGAAATTTATACTTGCCAACTTTTGGAACAGGCCTTCAAGGGGATTTTGAATTGCAGTGTGCTGCTCTCATGGTTTTAATGAGCCACACACCCCATTTTACATGCCACACCCTCTTTCACAAAAAGTCCTCCCTCTCTCTAATCCGCTATATGGGATGTTGTTGGGAAGTTTCTATTTAAATAAAGTGTTTTTGTGTTGTTTTGATTTATTTTTTTTTACTATTATTTTTCCAGTGTTGGTAAAAGGGGTATCTGAAAAATGTCTCTCTATTACCAGCGCTGGGGCTTGGTGTCAGCCAGCTGTTTTTTTTTTTTCACCCCAAGTCTGACACCAAGCCCCAGTGCTAGTGTTACAAAGGCGTATGCCAAACACCTCTATACTAACACTGGAATAAAATAGTAAAAGAAACACACTGACATAAAAAACAAAAAAACACCTTATTTATATTAATGCTCCCCGACTACATCCCTCAATTACCATTTTATTAAAAATATAGATTCAACACTAGTCTGACATAGTCCAATAGATCCATCATAGTACAACGGGGAAGTCTGTAGAAAAAAAACAAACACTACAAGAGGCATGATAGTACTAAACTCCATCAACTGAAGATCATGTATCATGCCTGCGGCTTATCTTCTGGGGTTCAAGGGATGTAACTGCACTGTAATCACTTATATGTCTGCAGAGCCTATGTACAATGGTGATTACTACTTTTTGGTTACTATGGTGGTAATATACTGTCTACATAGCCTATATACAATGGTATCTACCACTACATGATCAGTGTTTGATGGCAATATACAATCTCCAGAGCCTGTGTGCACTGGTATCTTCTGCTATATGATCACTGTATGGTGCATTAGTGTATATAGTGCAAAATATAGCATTTCTGTACCACAAATATGTGAAAAAAGGCCAATTTCACATATAGCTACAGGCTATAGGCTTGTATACTGGAGACATAATGCTGGTTTTTAGTATACACCTATCCCCTGGAGTGGACTGAATAAAGTAAACAACGAAAGCTGAATACAGGAGAAGGAGGAAGCCAGAAATTGAGTTAGTGGAATGTTTCACTTTTCTGGCTGTTCGGTAGTAACCACATTGCCCTGTTGCAAAGTTTCAATACAGTCACAGACATGTGACCCAGAGAGGAAACGATGCCATTTCTGTAGGTATTATCAGGATGGCGTCATAAGAACGCTGCGGCTGCCAAGTGCTGCTACTAGGAGGAATGAAGAGATAGCCAATGTACTGCATATATGTGCTGCACAGTCTCACCACCAGTGTGGTAACACTAGCAGCAGAATGAAAAAGGAGAGGTGGGGGGAGTCCATCCAGTTCAGCCTATTGTGCTATAGTGTTGATCTAGAGGAAGGCAAAAACCTACATGAGGTAGAAGCCAATTGTCCTCATTTTAGGGAAAAAAAATTCTTTCCAGACTTAAAGGAGTTGTCTCACTACAGGCTTTCAGCCTACTTCAGTGTGTCTGGCAGCATAGAATTTTTGAATTCAGGGGCGTGCTTCTTGTCTGCCTCTTCTACTCACCCTTCCCCCTTCCCCTCAGCACACAGACAGCTCTCCTCCTCTGACTGCAGTAAATTCTATACAGCAGGGCGAGGGGTTTTGCTGCCAGAGTTAACCCTGTGTGTGTCTGCATAGGTCTGATGCTCACTGCTAGATCAGCTGCACTGTGCTGTGGCTGAGCTCTTGCTGCTCCTCTCCAAAGAGTCAGGAGACAGCAGGGAGAGGGCTGATCTATGAGTGTGGAGAGGTCTGTGAAGCTGTGTATGCTAATAGCAGAGCAGGGGGGGATGTAAAGGTTCCTTTACCCCCTGCTTAGCATACATATCTCCATGGATATCTCAAGCAACAACAAACAAACCCTGTTAGAACAGACACAGGGCAGCTGTGAAGTGTGTTACTATAATCACTGTGTGTCACTAATACAGCAGAGCAGGGAGGGATATGAACCGTTCACATGCCCCCCTGATCTGTTCTATTAGTATCTTCAAAGCTCCACAGACACATCAGGATTATAGTAACATACTTCACTGCTGTCACATCCTACTGACCACAGATCAGCCTCATCTCTGCTCCCTTCAATCTGTGTAGAGAGCAGGGGGGAGCAGGCACACACAAGGTTAATCCAGGCAGCACAGCCACACAGACACAGAAGCCAGAGCCCTCCCCCTCCCCTACAGAAGCATCACAAGTGGCCTCATGCTGTGCGGGAGGGGCTCTGTGCTCCTACCTGTATTGAGAAGCTGATGAGTCACCAGCACTGGCAGCCAGTGAGAGAAAAATCAACAGGTCGGTGGCTATAGTGATTTGAGGAGCTGATGCACTCCTACTACCAGGGATAACTCAAAATCAGTAGGACATTTGTAATGAACATATATTGCAAAGCTGCTTGTTTTTTAAAGATCTTTTAATTAAAACCCAATCATTGTAGCGAGACAACCCCTTTAAGTTTGGCAATCAGAATAAATCCCTGGATTCATCCAGAAATTTCAACCAAAAGCCAAATATCCCTAACTTTTCGTGAGTAGTGTATATTGGTGATAGATTTTTTTAAAAATTTAGTCTAAGGGTAAAAATTTGTGAACCACATTTATTATTTCTTTAGCATACTGCTGTTCAATTTAAGACCAGAAGAAAGCCAAAGACCAGCAGAGACGGAGAACTGTGCAGTGCTGGATCTGAGGTGAGGGAAGAGGGGACTAGAAGTTGATTTTTAAATTGCAGCAGTTAATAAAAAATAAAATCTGGAAACCACTTTGGGCCCAACAATCTTTGAAAAAAAATATTCTGCTTCATACCAGGTTACAAAGAACAATAAGGGTGCGTCCCCACAGCAAGGGACAAATACCGGTCAGTTTATGCGGTATTTATCCTGTTTTGCGGCCGTCCACACGACTGCGGGGGGTAGGGTGGGGGGGGCGCTTTTCCCTGCGATGAGCGGAGAAAAGCCCTCCCCCTTCACATTCACTTGCACATATTCCGTCCGAAAACCGGACAGAAGAATGTGCTTGTAGAATGTTTTCCGGGCGGCCCGCGGGTGGAAAAACCATGCAGTGAGGGCTGCTGCACGGGTTTTCCATAGAGCACCATTGTGCTCATCTTTGGCCGGTTTTTCAGACGGTCTGCAAAACCGCAAACCGCCTGAAAACCCGTCCGAAAGCCCGTGCCGTGGGGATGTGCCCTAACTCAGCAGCACAGCTAATGATGGCTTCGGATCTAGCACCTGAAACTTCTGGTATTATCCTGGTGAGTTGTGGCTGGGTATACATTTGTGCAAATTAAAAACACTATTCTATGATGATTTAAAATGATTCGTTGTTGGCAGCTCCCTGCTCTAATAGTGGCTGGTTCCACTATGTCAACATGGTCTAACAGGGCATATAAAAAGGGGTAGTCTTATTAAAACAACTCCTTAAAAGGTATTTGACATCTTAGTAGATAGCCTATTTTAAAATCTAACTGTAAAAGCAATCAGCTGGCTATGTGTTGTTTAACTGTGAACTTGCGCGGTGGTCCATGTGCTCAGCTGGCAGCGTCGCGATGTAATCACCTCATTACATGACAGAGAAGCGTCCCGCGCTGGGAAAGAAGAGGACAGAAGAGGAGTGCGCGGCTGGGATGGATATAAGGTGAGTATTAGGGTTATTATTTTATTTGTGTAATATATATACAGGCAGTGGGGAGAGTGCAGGCTATATACAGGCTGGGGGGCAGGCTATATACAGCTGGCTATATACAGGCCGGGGGAGCTGGCTATATACAGGATGGGGGAGCTGGCTATATACTGGTTGGTGGGGAGAGTTATCTGTATACTGGCTGGTGGGGAGAGCTATCTGTAACTGGCTGCTGGGGAGAGCTATCTGTATACTGGCTGGTGGGGAGAGCTATCTGTATACTGGCTGGTGGGGAGAGCTTTTTGTATACTGGCTGGTGGGGAGAGCTATCTGTATACTGGCTGGTGGGGAGAGCTATCTATCTGTATACTGCCTGTAGGGAGCTATTTGTATACTGCCTGTGGCGAGCTGTATACTGCCTGTGGGGAGCTATCTGTCGGTATACTGCTTGTGGGGACATGTATATTGCCTGTGGGGACCTATATCTATATATCTATCTGCCTGAGGGGACCTATATCTATATACCTGCCTAATTGAGGGGACCTATACACCTACCTAACTTAGGGGACTTATATAATTATAAGTAAGAAGTTGCTGGAAAAGTGAGGATTCTAATATATTTGTGTCTAAATCTGCAGGGATGAGTGTTGGCCGGGAGAAATCAGCATGAAGGTGTGAACCAGATGGAGAAAAAACCGGAATGTGAACGACTTACTGGAGAAACGTCACATGTGAGTCACTAAATGTGCCTGAAATGTAATCTCTGATATGTGGAAAGTGTAATGGTTTATATTCAGTAATGGTGTGTCGGTATTATTCAGTCACTTTGTGGTGGTGATACGTAGCAGTATTATTCAGTCAATATGTGGTGGTGTTGTGGTATTATTCAGTCACTATGTGGTGGTGTTGTGGTATTATTCAGTCACTATGTTGTGGTGGTGTTGTGGTATTATTCAGTAAATATTTGGTGGTGGTGGTGTTGTGGTATTATTCATTCACTTTGTGATGGTGGTGGTGGTGTTGTGGTATTATTCAGTCACTATGTGGTGGTGGTGGTGTTGTGGTATTATTCAGTCACTATGTGGTGGTGGTGGTGTTGTGGTATTATTCAGTCACTATGTGGTGGTGTTGTGGTATTATTCAGTCACTATGTGGTGGTGGTGTTGTGGTATTATTCAGTCACTATGTGGTGGTGATACGTGGTGGTTTTATTCAGTCACTGTGAGATTGTAGCGTTGTGGTATTATTCAGTCAACGGTCTGCTGAGCACCTGTGTACACTATCATCTACCACAATATGGTCACTGTATAGTGGAAATATGGCAGAGGGATGGGCTATGCAGCCGTCACATCCTTCGTATTAATTGTTGTGCAGCCCCGCTTCCCAGCGTCACCTCCCTGCCGCCGCCGACGTCGGCGGCGGCACTTTGCGGTAACTAAGGTATTTTTCGGTCGCAGTTTCGGCACTCGGTCTCAAAAAGGTTCGCCATCACTGTTCTAGGGTATACTCACATGGCGTCTTGTGTCCGTGTGAACATCCACTTTTCTGATGCGTGTCTGGGTCTGTCTGAACGGACCCAGACACGCATCTAACAATTAGCAGTGACTTTATCACTGCTGGCAATGACAAATATGCAGCGGCGTTCACATGAGTGATCGCCGCTGCGTGTTTGCATCATTTCTTGGATTGCATCCGAAAGACGGACCCGACAGGCACGATGAAAACACGCAGCGGCAATCTCTCATGTGAATGCCGCTGCATGTTTGTCATTGCTGGCAGTGATAAACTCACTGCTAATCGTTAGATGCGTGTCTGGGTCCGTTCAGACGGACCCAGACACGCATCAGAAAAGTGGATGTTCACACGGACACAAGACGCCATGTGAACATACCCTAAGGGTACATTCACATGCTGTATTGATTCTCACTCAGGTACGCATAGCAATACGCCTTTATTAGCTTTCTGCCTCATATACTTTCTATTTCTAGGTGCGTAAGCACCTGAAAGAAGTGTCAGGTCACTTCTTTTTATGGGCGTACATTATGCTCTTAGAATGACGATGATTATTTTACACAGCACTCAATGAGTGCTGGATTTGTATAATGGTTTTACAATATTTGCGGGGCTTACTTTGGCACAATTACGCACCGAAGTTTTTCCTGTAAATACACCATGTGAACATACCCTTATATTTCTTTTTTTTGTTTTCTTTGTCAAACGCTTTAATGAAAAAGAAAAAATACGACCAAATTCCAGCTAATAAGGATATATAGGCAAATAATGATATAAATACCAGCTTCATGTATAAGCAGAATAACCAAAAACATCAAGAAAAAACATATGTAATATCAGAAGATACGGTGCCATAATAGCTACCCTTATATTACTGTGTTGTGCTGTTCCTTCGTTATTCCTTTAGAAATGTATTACACATGGTGCAGTTGGTTGACAGGATAGCCAAGGGCCAAATAATGACCTGCAGTCTGTTTTGGGCAGAATGCTTATTAGGCCCTACCAGAGGCAGAGTCTAGTAGGCTGACTTGCAATGTATTAAAACAGCGATATTATTACAAATTATTCATTTTGCAAAACATTTTTTAAATGTACACAGAATTGGAATAAGACACGAAATAAGTGATTTGTTTCCTTACCCGTTTAATCTTAGAGGACAGACTTTCTGGTAGTTTTGCTTTTAGTTGATTTGTGTCTTTGAAGGTTGATGAAAATCCACTAAGGAAAACTAGGTCCTGCATAAGTACTAACCCTGGAGAATCTTTGTCAGTAGTCTGTATAAAGAAAGCAAGAAATCATCTAATAATTTGTATAGGGGATATAAATTACAATAGCTAAACAGCACTTACAGTGGGGAAAATAAGAATTTGCTGCACTGGCGATTTTGCAAGTTTTCCAATTACAAAAGGTGGAGGTCTGTAATTTTTATCATAGGTACACTTCAACTGTGAGAGACAGAATCTTAAAAAAAATCCATAAAATCACTTTGCATGATTTTTTTTTTTTAATAATTAATTTACATTTTATTGCATGAAATAAGTATTTGATCACCTACCAACCAGTAAGAATTCTGGCTCTCACAGACCTGTTCGTTATTATTTAAGAAACCCTCCTACTCTGCACTCATTACCTGTATTAGTTGCACCTGTTTGAACCCATTACCTGTATAAAAGACACCTGTCCACACACTCAATCAACCACACTCCAACCTCTCCACCATGAGCAAAGAGCTGTCTAGGGACAACAGAGACAAAATTGTAGACCTGCACAAGGCTGAGATGGGCTACATGACAAGAGGCAAGCAGCTTGGTGAGAAGGCAACAACTGTTGGCGCAATTATTAGAAAATGGAAAAAAAAACACAAGATGACTGTCTATCTTCCTCGGTCTGGGTCTCAAGCAAGATCTCGCCTCGTGGGGTAAGGATGATTCTGAGAAAGGTCAGGAATCAGCCCAGAACCACACAGGAGGACCTGTTCAATGACTTGAATAGAGCTGGGACCAGTGTCTCAAAGATTACTAATAGTAACACACTTAAAATCCTGCAGGGCAAGCACATCTCCAGAACCATTTGAAGTACGCCAGTGACCATTTAGTTGATCCAGAGGAGGCATGGGAGAAGGTGATATAATCATATGAGACCAAAATAGAACTTATTGGTATCAGCTCCACTCGCTGTGTTTGGAGGAAGAAGAAGGATGAGTTCAAACCCAAGAACATTGTCCCAACCGTGAAACATGCAAGTGGAAACATAATACTTGAGGGGTGCTTTGCTGCAAAAGGGACAGGGAGACTGCACCCTATTGAAGGGAGGATGGATGGGGACATGTATCATGAGATTTTGGCCAACAACTTCCTTCCCTCCGTAAGAGCATTAAGTGGCTGGGTCTTCCTGGGAGTCAGTTTACTGACCTGAACCCAATAAAATTTTTGAAGGGAGCTGAAGCTCAATGTAGCCCAGCGACAGCCTGAAATCTGAAAGATCTGCAGAAGATCTGTATGGAGGTGGGCAGAAATCCCTGCTGCAGTGCGTGCAAACTACAGGAAACATCCAATTTGAAATTGTAAACAAAGGTTTCTGTACCAAATATTAAGTTCTGTTTTTCTATATCAAATACTTATTTCATACAATACAATGCAAATTAATTATTTAAAAGTCATACAGGTGTCTTTTAGAAGGTAACAAGTCTAAAAAGGTGCAATTAATACAGGTAATGAGTGTGGAGTGCGGAGTAGGAGGTCTTCTTAAAAAAAACTAGCAGGTCTGTGAAAGCCAGAATTCTTGGTTGGTAGGTTAGCAAATACTTATTTCATGCAATAAAATGCAAATTAATTATTTTAAAAATTATACAATGTGATTTTCTGGATTTTTGTTTAGATTCTGTCTCCCACAGTTGAACTATACCTATGATAAAAATTACACACCTCTCCATACTTTATTGGTGGGAAAACTTGCAAAATCACCATTGTATCAGATGCTTATTTTTCCCACTGTATATACGACGACTAATATAAAATATTTCACTTTCATTTCTAAGAATTTTTAACGTTAACATTTAGTCCCCTTAGGAGACTTGAATATGGGATCTCTTGTACTATGTACAGCAATATCGATGTATTCCTGAATATAAGCATTGCACTCATCTCATATTACTCATTAGGCATCTGGCTGGCATGGCAACAGAACGGCATCCCACAATTGCGTAACAATGAAAAGCAGCCCAAAATTTCAGTCATTTAGACGCTTCACCCATAGCATCAAAAGAGTGAAGTAGCCAGGATCAGAGCTGTATCTAATCCTTGTAGTAAGGGGTTAAGACCATGTGCCAATATTAATACTTAGTGCACTGGACTAAGATGTGTCAAGCCTAATGGTAAATAAGGGGTTTTACTAACTGTCTGTGTGTCATACACTGGAATCTATGGCAGCTAATACACTATCAATTATGCCAGTATTGTAAACTACTTTGTAGACTCCACCTGGTAAGCTCCACATACTTTTCTGTAAAGAAAGGGATGTGAGCGGTGAAAAAAGTATAAAAGTTGCAATTTTTTTATTATTTTTTTTACACAAAACATGCAACAAAATGTTCAATTCTTTCCGCCGGTAAACTAGCAATACTCAGTCAGTGACAAATTCCCTCAAAGTCTATACAGCTCTGCCACTCGTAACGGTTCTTGAAAAAAAGTCTGCTGTTTTTTGCCTCATAATTCTAACTTAAAGGGGTTGTCTCACTACATTGATTCATCTCACCTCAGTCCTGTTTTCTTGGTTTCATTTTGAATTCAGGGGCGTGTTTACTGGCTTCTACTAGGCTGCAGTAGAAGCCAGGTCTGTAACTATAGCAACCAGTGCTGGCAGCCTATCGTGAGAAACTGAACAGGTCTGTAGCTATAGCGACCTGAGGGGCTGATGCAGCCCATACAAGAGGGGATATCTAGGAATAGGTAGGACACTGTTAATGGACACATATTGCAAAGTGACTTGTTTTTCCAAGATCTTTATAACATAAAAAAAAAAACTTTGTAAGTGAGACAACCCCTTTAGGACGTATATTGCTTGAAAATACTTTGGTTCTCTTCTGACATGTTAATGAGACATGTTATCAACCCAGTTTATTTTCCACTGACAGACTACATAAAGGAGCACACGATGATGTACGAAGATGTAGGAAAAATGGTTGAAAATTACAGAGAAAAATACAATGAATAGAGCAGCAACTCTGACCAGAATCAGGATGTAATAAGAGAGCAATAACACAAAAAAAACACACTTGTCCACTCCAAAATTCAAAAAGAATAAAACTTTGCGTTTCCCCCTCATTTATCTTCTTGCTGTGCTTTTAACGGATTTACATTAAAGGCCAAGTTTTATGTTGGAGTGGGCAACACATGTTTCTTTTCCTGAATATCTGCTCGTGGTTGGCTCCTGACCCTTATTGCTCTGTGCTTCTCCCTCTGTGCATAAATATAAGATAAGCTATGCTGTCCAGGAGAGCAATAATCTTACAATATACTGCATCAGTATTGCACTCTATTGTACAAGCAATCAAACAATCATGTTCAAGCACCTTAAGGGGACTAAAAGGTAAAGTAAAACAAAGTTTTTAAAAAATGATAAATTAAAAAAAAAACTTTTTCCAAGTTATTACAAAAAATAACTAAAATTAATCTAATGTGTATCATCTTGTCGCTTAAAGTCCAAAACACTAAAACATCATGTTAATTATCCTAAACGGAGAACACCATAAAAAATGCCATAGATGTTGTTTTCTGGTCACACTGGCTCCCAGAAAAATCAAATAAAAAGAGTCTGAACAAGTGTAGGGAACCATTCTATCATCAAAAACATTAGGAGTTACAGGGAGATGTTTGGGAAAGAAGGATCGGGTATGCCAGATTTATACATGCTCAACCCCAAGATCCCATGAAAGATAAGCTGCTGCCCAAGGGGGTTTGTGAGTGATTTATTCTCCTCACTCCATTGAAAAAACATAAATGTTCAGATTTGTCCGAGCATTCATGTGAGAGTTGGAAGAAATTTCTGTCAATCATAAGCTATTATTTAGAATGTATGGGCAGTATTCCAATAAAAGAACACAATCAGGCATTATCATACATACATATCAATTGTGAGGTAAACCTACCATGTGAGCTCGCCATACAGTTTCTTTTCTGGTTTCAAACAGTGCATTCACTTGTGCAGTTTCAGCTACAAAAAAAAAAAAAAAAAGAAGAAAAAAAGGCAAACGGAAAGAAATTAATTAATTAATTAATGAAGGAAGTAAATGGCTATAAATTCCATCATACTTTCACCTGGATTATTACTACATGGAGTTTCCTCTAAAGTAAATGTCTAGGTTTTAAATCTTATTTTCAGGTCAAACATTCTGTCCCGATAAATTTCTTAAAGGGGTTGTCCCATTCAGCTTTCATTTTACTCTTTACAGCCTCCTCGTGCTCACACTTCCTGTGCAGGCTGTGGCCCAGTCTTCATTTCAACTCTGCTATCTCCTATTTCTAGCTGTGCAAGGACCTTACTGGTAGCTGGGTTAAGAAAAATATTCACACTGCCCAAGCAGGATCTCTGGCTATAAGTGTAAGCTAGTAGATTCTTTATGAGGAAGCTCCTAGTGAGAGATAAAGACTTAGACCATGTCTCCACTGCACATGAATACGATCGTTCCTGCAGCCCCATAGGCGGCAATAGAAAAGACGAGCTGTAGTCTCCACAGCTCATCTTTTCTCCGCTCATCTTCTGCCGCCGGCGTATTATACAACATGTTGTAAAATACGCCGGCGCTTTTAGTTCTTTTGCCGTCTTCCCATACAATACAATTATATGGGTGACGAAGAAAAAAAAAAAAGAAGCAACTGCGGTTTTTGTACAAAGCGTGACAAAAAACGCGGTCCTGCATCAGAAAAAAACGGCCGCTTTCGATGCAGTGTAGACATAGCCTATTATGTTGGATTATGTCATCTTTGATACAATTACACACACATATGCTTTACATGTTACAGTTTCTTCTCAGTTAAATGATAAGATCAGATCCTGAGAAGCAAGTTCTGTTCTGCTGATACGACACAGCAGAGAAAGAGGTCACCAGCTAGTGGTACCTACCCTGTTTCCCCTAGAATAAGATTGTGTCTTATATTAATTTTTGCTCCTAAAGACGAGCCAATACTTATTTTTAGGAGATGTCTTATTTTTCCATGAACAAGAAATCACATTTATTGTTGAACAAAACATCAACATGTATTAATATATTGTAGTGATTTCATCACAAACATCAGCATAAGCAGCCAAACTCTGAATTGCATAAAATAATGCACTATGTCTTATTTTCGGGGAAACAGTGTAGGGAAGCTTGTGTGAACAAGCAGGAGAAAAGCATTGCTCTAACTTAAATGAAGCAAAATTGGAACAGCATTGTATTTATTAAAAGTCTTTATTTAGCATTGCCAACAAGATTCCTAAATGGGAATAATATAACTTCAAAAACATGTATTTATTTTTCCATGATAGACCAACTATATAGCAATACCACATCATATAATCCATTACTCAGAAATAAAAGTTTTTACAATGCTTACCTTCCTGTTGAGTTTCAAAGACAATAACTGTGACATTAGTTGAGGGGTTCTTGGGTTTTGCAACGTGAAAAAATGATATAGCTGCATGAAAGAAAGGCATGGTTGATTGCAAGTCCTTCATAGTGATGTTGGCAGGAAGGGCAGGGTCTAGCACAATCATTGGCACACGGATGCAATGTGTAAGTAGACACTCCAGCATCTTGTCACTAGAACTAGAAGACATGCAAGTGTTAGGAAGGGAGCCATCTTAAATGGCACATATACTATGTAGCTGAGCTGACTTTGTTATTTGCACTTGAGGCTGCATCATTCCTGATAACTCTCAACTACTAGGAGTAAAGACAATGGGGTAAAATTATTTGAAGCTCTGTGTATTTATTTTTTTACAATGATTTGTGCCGGACGACAAATTAACTCTGCTACAAATGACAATCCTCAGTTCTTCTACATAGGTAAAGATTGAGAGCAGTTAGACTATGTCTACACAGCAGTGGACAAAAAAACGACCTGAAAACGAATTACTAAAAATGTTCAGGGAAACTGAGTTTTCTGCCCACTGCCTGTCAAAGCAGCTGAAAAAACGTCCGTTTTTGGCGCGTTTTTTCGTTTTTTGGAGCGTTTTCTGGAGGTTTTTGAAACGTTTTTTGGGGTCTTTGCTCTGCTTTTTAATGTATGCAAAAAAACTAAGCCACTGGATGAAAAGCTAAAACCCTACAGGGGGGAGTTAACATTTTAAAGTAGTCATTTCCCTTAGATCACTGTAGCCATTGTGAGCACATTGTCCTTTGTGTGCTGCTGCTGCATGCTACTGCTTTTTTAAAATTTTGCACCGGGATTCTTGCACCAAAATCCACAAAAACCCACTTTATTTTTGCATACAGCAAGGATAACGGGAAATTAGCGTCAAAATCTAAAAAGAAAAGGATTTTAGCGCCAAAATCCCAAAAAACGCATTATTGCGCCAAATTCCGTAAAAAATAATAATATTTTTAGTGTCCGAAGCGAGATCAGTTTATTAGGGCCAAAATTTTTAAAGATATTGATCTTAGCCTCCAAATCCGTCCAAAAAACGGATTCTGGCGCCGAAATCCGTTAAAAAATGTATTTTATTTGCATCAAAAGCTAGATCACTTTATTAGCGCCAAATCTTTAAAGATACGGATTTAGCCCCCAAAAACCATAAAAAACGGATTCTTGCGCCAAAAAACCGTTAAAAACCGATTTTTGGGCGTCAGAAGCGAGATAAAAGTTATTAGCTCCAAAATATGTTTAAAAAATTATTTTAGTGCCAAAAAACGTAAAAAAAAAAGGATTCTTGCGCCAAAATCCGTAAAAAAAACCATTTTTGGCGTCAGAAGCGAGATAACGTTATTAGCGCCAAAATCTGTAAAACAAAATTATTTTAGTGCTAAAAAACAAAAAAAATGGATTTTGGCGCCAAAATCCATAAAAAACGTATTCTGGCGCCAAAATCCGTAAAAAACGTATTCTGGCGCCAAAATCCGTAAAAAACGTATTCTGGCGCCAAAATCCGTAAAAAACGTATTTTCAGTATCAGTAGCAAGATAACTTTATTAGCGCCAAAATATGTTTAGAAAAGGATTTTAGCATCAAAATCTGTAAAAAAAAAAAAAAACAGATTCTGATGCCAAAATCTGTAAAAAACTTATTTTTAGCGAAAAAAATATGAATTGCGCAAAAATCGTTAGCGACCAAAGCATGATCATTTTATTACAAAAGGTACAAAAAAGGACACATCAGACACTTGTATTCAGATTTGATAAGATATAACCTTTGTTACCACCCATTATATGTGTAACTTGGGTCTCTGGGAGGGTTTTCATTGAAAAATCGCGGCAAAAAACGCCGCGAAAAAGCGCCGAAAAAACGCGCAAAAAGACGTCCGGCGCTTTACATAGACTCCTGTAGTAAATTTTCTGCCCTGCTCTGGCGTTTTTTAGAGCATGTTGTAAAATACGACCAGTGAAAAAAACGAGCAGAAAAAAGAAGCTCAGTGTAGACAGCAGGAGGGTTTTACAATAGAAGTCTATGGGAGATGATTACAGTCGCTTTTCCAGCACAACCTTTAGCCAAAATAACTTTGAACAACCGCTTCCGGTAACCATCAATGAGTTTCTTACAATGCTCTGCTGGAATTTTAGACCATTCTTCTTTGGCAAACTGCTCCAGGTCCCTGAGATTTGAAGGGTGCCTTCTCCAAACTGCCATTTTGAGATCTCTCCACAGGTGTTCTATGGGGATTCAGGTCTGGACTCATTGCTGCCACTTTAGAAGTCTCCAGTGCTTTCTCTCAAACCATTTTCTAGTGCTTTTTGAAGTCATTTTTGGGTCATTGTCCTGCTGGAAGACCCGTGACCTCTGAGGGAGACCCAGCTTTCTCACACTGGGCCCTACATTATGCTAGGGCTGTGGAGTCGGAGTCGGTGCCCATTTTGGTGGAGTCGGAGTCGGAATAAAATAGACCGACTCCCAAAATATTTAATAAATTGGTCCAGTTGTTCTTTGAGTATGTGCTAAATTTTAATTTTCATAAGAATTTGTGAAAATAATAAAATTTCCCTGTAAAGGTCTTCTCTTTCCCTTATTAAGCATCTAGGCTCTTATTGTAATAAATGTGTGCTGCACTTTATGTACATGTCAATTGTGAAGCTTCTTGCTAAGATCAGGGGAAAAAGCAGGGGAAAGGAATGGCGCACTCATCCAGATCTGCTAGAAAAAAAGGGATTAAAGAAGTTTGCTTCTCTAAAGGGATGTTATAGACAACTTTTGTAAATTTTTGGCTAATTTTATTCAGTCTGAACTATAGCAGTTCAGCGGTCCTCACTGCCACAGGTTTCTATGGAACCTGATACCAGAAAGGCCTGTTACTGTTAGCTGAGAGGGAACCTACCCCCAAGGAATGATGGGACTGAGTTTGAGTAAACTTAAAAGGGTTTGACCATTTCGCAGAAGCAAAGTATACGTGTTGTGCTGTGAGGCTGGAAGCTTGACTTTTCTGTAATTTGTTGGAGAACAAATTCCTGCTTTGTGGAAGAAGGGCTTGAAGTTAATATTCAATCACTGCTGGAGACCCCCCCCAGCTGGGGGAGCGGTTGACTGCTTGTCAGCCAGTGAACTCTGGGAAAAACATTTTAAGGAAGTATTCTTAGATATCTAAACTTTCAATAAACTGTCATAAATCAATTGTCCGTAATTTCTCTTGTATGTTATGTTTTTTCTTGCTTTCCTTGAGCTCTTGTTTGGAGAGATTGCTGTTGATGGCTTATTATCTATACATAAATTTAAAAAAGGGGGGAAACGGTTTTTTAAAAAATCTAAAATTTAGAAATACAGAAACCAATTGAAAAAGATGTGTTGTAAAAGCTTTGCCAAACATGCTAGTAGTTTCATTTGTAGATGTAAAGCATTTTGATGAAAAAAACACCCGGGGCCCTATGTATGAAAATGTCTGGGTGTAGAATTTTTTTGTTGCCCATAGCAAAAAACGAGCTCCCCTTTCATTTTGGCGGGGAAAAATTTAAAAGCGAGCTCTGATTGGTTGCTAGGGGCAACAAAGAAAGTTTTAGCCCAAGACCGTTTTCTTAATCACCCCCGTTCCAGAGAAAAGCCTGTTACTGAAAATTTCAGCATAAAGAATCAAATAAAACACATATTCAAACTTTTTATTTGTCATGACATATTGTACTATTTTTTATGAAAAAGTTTGTTTTTTTTTAACCCAAAGTTATACTCGATTCTTTCAGAGATTACAATTACCCTTTTTTTTTTTTTATAGGAAAAATTATTTTGGGACAAATTTTAATTATTATAAAATGCTAAGAACTTCCATGAAGTCGCGTCTTTTGACATTTCACACGAGGAAGAAAAAAAAAATTTTTGTGTGTCAGTGTAAGATAGGGGACCCAGATAAAACAAATGCTGTGATGTCAAAAAAGTGCATATTCGGGAAAGCTATAAAAAACCCCTAAGGATTTCCCAATCTAAAAAGACATTTAAACCGCTTCCCCCCAGAAGTTTTCAAATCTGTGATGAAAGGACAGGTAAACCCCAAAAAAAAACCTCCCTACATTCCCGCCAGGCAAAAGGAGGCGAAAGGTGCTCAAAACATAGTAAAAAGAATTTTGTAAGTGACAAAATTTACTGTAACAATGCAGCAGTGTGTTTAAAAGACAGCTCATACAGCTTGTTGTGAAGGACGGGTACCTTTCATTATTTGCTTGACCAGCTTTTACAGTCTTAATGGAGAAAGGCCCGAAAACTTGGTGTTTCTCTGGAAAGAGAAAGTATTAGAAAATTAGTGATTGAAGAAGCCTTTTAAACCCAAAAGAAGACTTAAAAAAGATTCTCAAGGGGACCTTTAATATCTTAAATGGTGCCTCCCCACGTCACAGAGTGAACTATTTTGCTAAAATGTTCGATTTGTTTGTGACAAAAAAAATTTGTTACCAAGAGCTGGCATTTAAAGGACACTAAAGCCACACACCAGTCAGTTTTTCAGGCCTTGGGGAAAAAATGTTTACAAGTTATAACTCAAAAAAAAAACATTTCTTGCTATTTTAACAGAAATGCTTCAAATTTAAAGTAAAATTAAACTGAGAATAAATAAGGAAAGGTGAACAACTTTTAGGAAAATTTTGGATTCATTATGTTGAGATGGAAGGCCACATCCGTTCTTTTGAACTGAGGCAAACAAACCCAACAAACAACAGCAACGATACTCTAGAATTAGATCTTGCTGAAGCTGCTTCAAAATTTGTCATATTTATCCATGGCCTTGTGTGCACACCTGCAGCTGGCGATAAGAGAAGCTGCAAGGGGGACTTGGGAACTCTGAGGGGAAGGTGAGGCAATTGGTTTTGGCCCGAACCCCCTAAAATTGTTCTATTTTAAAAGGGGGGGGGAAAGGGGCTTTTGAAAATCAAGCCACTCGGTGGGGCAGTATTATTTGATGTTTAACGATTAGTTGAGCTGAAAACCTTTTTGTGGAAGGCCAACCCCCAGGTGACTTAAGGGAAGGTCAAGGACACGGTGGCTGAATTAAAAAAAATGCTTCAACACCCATTCCATGACTAAAAAAATTTCAAGCTGAGGATTTAACTCCCGGGAATTTTATAAAAGGGTAAGAATTTTCTTTTAGCCATCCCAAAGGGAGGCTTAAAGAGATGGCATTTCTGCTTCAATGAAAAGGGAGAACACTCTGTATTAGTAATAAAATTCTTTTGGAGCTGTTTATGTGGACCCAAGTCTCGTATATTGGGATGATCAACAGATTACTAAAGGGAAAAAAAGCTTGACTGAGGTAGCAAATTTGGTGATGGGCTACAGGATGCCCAAAAGAGGGAAATTTTGGGCTTGCCGTGCTGCTGCCATTCTTCAGCCTCATCAGATAAAAGTTTGACTTTGAAAAATATTTTGGGTGAAATGGGCAGGGAAAGCGTTTCCCCAGGGAAAAAGATTCCACTCCCACAGAAACGTTTCTGTATTTCAGCAAAATTTTTCACTTTCCCCAAAAAGTAGAAGGTTCAAACCATCATCAAATGAATGTGCATAGGAAATTCCTTTATACCCTAGTTGTTAGAGATGTTGCCCCTGTGGTACCGCTTTGCCCCCAACCCAAGTTATGTTGAGAGGCTGTTCTCTAGCCTAAAAAAATTTGATCAGATTGAGGGCTCTATAAAGGGCTGATGGAGGCAATTTCTTTTTTCTGAACAAATTATAGACTCCAAAATGTTTTTCAGGACGTTGTTGTTGAAAAAATGTTTTTTTCCCCACTTACTGCGCGTTTTGCATATTTGCAATTTAATAAAGTTTTTTGTGTTCTAAAGTTTTACCCAAAAAATATATTTTATTTTCTACTAAATAGCTTGATTTTTGTTTTTAAGGTGATAAAACTTAAATTAATTTTTTTTTATATGTATGAGGGAGTGGGGTTAGGGGAAAATTTAGGGTCGGAGTCGGGGTTGGGGGCTTTGGCTTACCGACTCCACAGCCCCTGATTATGCTGCAAAATTTGTTGGGAGGCTTTAGACTTAAATGCCATGCCATGGTCAAGCACCAGTGCCAGAGGCAGAAAGCAACCCCAAAACATCCAGGGAACCCCCGATGTTTGTGTAGGGACCGCTTCTTTTCTTTTAATGCTCTTTTTTTCCCTGTAAATCTGTTGTGCCCTTTTCCCAAAAAACTCTACTTTTGTCTCCTCTACCAAAACATTCTTCCAAAAGTTTTGGGGTTTCTCAGGTAGTTTGGGCAAACTCCAGCCTGGCCCTTTTTTTTGTCCCGGGGTAAGAAGTGGGGTCTTCCCGGGGATCCTACCTTTCGTCCTTTCATTCAGAAAGGCGGATGCAGGGCGCTTTAACTTGTTTGGATGTTATCGGGTTTTTTATCCACCTCCCCACAAACTTGCGTTTAAATCTCTCGTCCATTTTCTTTTCTTCCCCCATCTGGGAGGTTAGCCAGTGCCCGGGCTTTACACTAGGGGGGTTGCCCTGCCATGGGCTTTACATTCTTATGCATGCGCAGGTAGACACAGGAACTTTAAAGGGGGGGGGGGGGTTTTGGAGATGGACTTGTAGCCTGGAGATTTTATGCTTCCTCACAAATTTTGGTTCTCAATCCCCAGAAATTTTTTTGGTCTTCTTTTTTATTCTCCATGCTCAATTTTGGGCCCCAAAGGACACAGAAAAAGGTTGAGTCAACTTTTAAACCATGTCAATGGTGCAAGTGGGATTTAGTTATTGCCAAAAACCTGTTAGGTGCCCCCAGGTAAGTTAAGGTGCTTTAAATTTCACAAATTAAGAAAAATAATGTGATTTTTCAACAGTGCCAATCTTTTTCCCCCCCCCCTTTTTTTTTTTTTGGTGTGGAATTTTAAACCAATTTGGCTTTATGACAATTCTTTTTGTGGTTTTCCATTAAGACAAAATTAAATGAAGATAATAATACCAAAGAATTTGTGATTGCAATCATTTTTAGGAAAAACTGGGTTTATCTACGAATTGCAGGGGTGCCAATACTTTTGGCCACCACTGTACATCTGTACCTTTTTTTCCAAAAAGTTGATTTGCTCTTGTTTTTGGATCTGTATTTTTTTTTTCTTTCACCAAAGCCCGTTCATCCCTAGGAGAAAGAACTCATCTCCAATCTGAAAGGTATAATGGGTATCATTTTAATTTGTGTATTTTCATTTTAATAGATGAATGGAGGGCTGAGCAATATGAAAGAAAATCTCGATGATTCTCGATTTTAATCTAAGTTTAGTGATCATAACCGACCTCAGAGAGGGAATGTGGATTCGGATTGTCAGGAATTGGAAAAAACTGAGTTTTAATGAATGTGGCAATGCATAGCTAAACTCATACTTCAACTGTACATTACAGATGTAGAAGAATTGTGAATTGTTAGGAAATTCCAAGATGAGCCTCAAAAAGTTATTAAAGGTTAATTTAAACAAATTTTTTGTATTGCTATTATATGAGTAAAATATGGGTAAAAAGCTGTTAAGGGAGTTCACATGGCTTATTTTGGGGGGCATTCGCGGGATACTGGCTTTTAAAACGCGGGGAAATCGCCCCCCTAATTAAGTTTTTTACAGTTCTCAAGAGAACTAGGATTACCCCCCCTCCCCGCTCATACAATACAATCGTATTGTATGAGCGGGGAGATAAGCGACATGTCAATTATTTGCAGCGAATACGGGCAGCAAGTAATGCATGTCTATGGGGGCTGGCGGGCTGCCACCCCTCCTTCCCACACCGCGGGAGTATGTGCGTATTGGCGCGAGCTCCCGAAACACACAATGTACTGCGGCACGTACTGTACGCGCCACAGTACATTGTGTAAATATATCCTAAGCGTATGACATTTTTTAAAACAGGTTTTAAACATTCCAATTTTTTTCCACTGTCCTATTCTATTTGGGTTCAGAGGAGTTCACAAGGCATATTGCGTTGTGCACAGGTACGTGCTGTTAAAATGTGTTATGCGCTTGCAAGTGCCTAATTTCAAAATGATTACCACATGCAATAGCCTGAGGCAGATATGTGACTTCTATACTTAATTATTTGATGCCGCGTATACATCTGAGAAAATTGACATGTCCATTCTTTTCAGATGTGAGCAAAAATACTATGAGAAGTGTACTTGAAAATTGTTATGGCCATATTTCGGCACATATTTTGGTGCAAAATACATGCAAAAAATACACCGTGTGAACATACCCTTAAAGTAGCAGCAAATGTAAAAAAAAAACGATACAGTATTGACCACGTAAATTCTCTACAACATTGATGGCCCTGGGTGCCCAGTGACGATAGGATTGCTATAGCGAGTTACTTGCCTTTGTGGTCCAGTGCCATATACTGTCATTGGTAAGGCCATTGGTAAGGCCTGTGATTGTCTGCAGTGATCACATACTGTTATGCCTCACACAAAGATGGCTGGAAATACAGCATCCAGACTGGAGAGGCAAAGTATTTAAGAGATAAGTACTGTTTTTTTTTTCACTTGCTACAAGAAATCTTTTTTTAAATTTCTCCTGACATTTGAACCTTGTTTGAAGTGTAATAGGCTCAACTTAGCTCCCACCAGAGGGTGGAATGTAAACTGAAAGACATAGATGGAAAAGCAGGTGGTCCTGTGGCAACTGCACAATACTGGAAATCTATGCAACAAAACCCAGATTTCTATCACCAGTGACCATTGGGAATACTTATTTTTCTTCCGAGAATATGTTATGTGTCAAACTGTGTATGTCATTGTGGCCAGTTAGACAACACAACCAGAACAAGATTACTCCTCGCTCGGTCAGGAATGATAATACAGATTCAAGTTTATGGACAGATCATTTTAACTATTTAGAGGTTCAGTAGCTCAAAATAAATACCAAAAATAAATACTTACCCCTTCCTTGTTGGCTCTGTTCTGTTACTTCCAATAAGTTCCCTAGACAAAAATGAAAGGATAATAAATACTACATACTTACAGAGTACATTGATGTACCAATAGAGAACCAATGTGATTTAGGCTAGAGAAAAACAAACTAAAGGGGTTGTCTCACTACACTGATTCATCTTACCTCAGTCCTGTTTTCTTGGATTCATTTTGAATTCAGGGGCTTTATTACGGGCTTCTACTAGGCTGCCAAATAGAACCCAGGTTGTAGCTATGCGACCATGCGGGGCACCTATCAGGGGAGATAAACGGTCTGTAGCTTTCGACCTAAGGAGCGATGCAGTCAAACAAGGGGGGATATTTGGGAATAGGTGGACACTGTTAAGGGACATTATACAAAGTGACTTTTTTTTGGCAAGATCTTTAACAAAAAAGAAATTCCTTGAGTGAAAAACCCCTTTAAATTTTTTAAAAACTGTAAAATGAGCCTTTCAAAAAAAAATACTCATTTAACTTTTATTCACGTGATGTTACAATTTTCTGGTATTATAAAAAAAAAGGGCATTCCGGCCCAAATGCGCCTCTTCTTTCCCCGGACCCCGATGCCCGTCCTCCCCTTTCCTCCTTCTTCTCCTCCCCTCTCCTAAACTAAAAACCCTGGGGAAAACTGAATTCTTATCTTCCCACCGTCCCCCCCACTCTCCCCCGATCTCTCTATCACTGGGAATGGCTACACTCTCTCCCACCCATTGTCTCTGCCTTGGGATAATCTTTTACTCCTTTTTGTCCCTTTAAACCCACCCAAACCCTACCTCTGCTTTTCATCTCCACCTAAAAAAATATTTCCCCAAACCCCTCATTTCTTTTTCTCTGAAAAACACAAAAATGCTTGCCATGCCCTCGTCATCTCCGCCTCGACTACTGAAAAATCCCCTCTGCGGCCCCCCACTAGCACCCTCGCTTCCTCAAACCTCCTTTTAAATCTGCTGCCCGTTGTTCACCTCTCTCCTCGCTACTTTTCCCCCCCTTCCCCCGCCCATCCATTTATGGCTTCCCATTTTCCCAGCGAATCCAGTTAAGCTAGCAACTTTGACCTACAAGGGTCTACATAACGTCTCCCCTTTAATATCCTTTCCTTAATCTCTAAAAAACCCCCCTCCGCAATCTCCGTCCTACAGGACCTTCTCCCTCTCTCCTCTTATCCCTCCTCACATAACCGTCCCCCCGTTCTCTCGTGTTTCCCCCACACTTGGAACTCACTGCCCCAAAACATCAACTCTCCCCCTCTCTCACCGGCTTCAAAACGTAACCTAAAACCTACCTCTTCAGGTTTGCCTAAAACCCAAACATTAACCGGGTTCCTGCCCCGCCCCCACAAACTATTCCCCCCCACCTTCTGCTCTCACCCCTTCCCTTAGATTGAAAGCCCTCGGGGCGGGACTCTCCCCCTCGTACCAGTTGTTAGTCACTTATTGTCATTTTTGTAATTGTCTGACCAATGTTATTTATGTACCCGCCAGAAATGTACAGCGCCCTGGAATCAAGGGCGCTCCAAAATAAATGATAATAAAATAATTAACACACTTCTTCAATGTCATAACTGTATCAGCTTTGAACTGAAATACTGTGATAGGCATTCTAGTGAATTGTTTTGGAAATGTGCAAAGTTTGCCTCTTACAAGTTCGTTTGGCCACGGTTAAGGACTGGCACCCCCAGGTTACAACCTTCTGCAGCATCAGGCACAGAGGCCCATGTGGCAGATAGGCAGAAGGTCCACTGGGTGCACGCCACAAGCTCCCGCGGTGCAAGCAGAAGAATTTCAGGTGCAGTTCAGACGTTTTTGTATGCCCGGCTTACAGACTGGTGACTACTGGTATAGCTGGGTTCACACATCACAGTCAGATTGCGATTTCTGCTGTGGTTTTACAAAATTAAGGCCCAAACAAAGTAGCTCTGAGGTAATTTTGGAAAACAGCGATCTAACTTTTGACTTGTTAACCCACCCTAAGGCAATGTCTACACTGCACTGGGCAAAAAAACCTCACTGAAAACCAAATCCTAAAAACATTCATAAAACTGAGTTTTTTGTCCAGTGCGTGTCCAAAACAGCTAAAAAAAAAAAAGACCATTTTTTGACGCCTTTGCAGAAATGCACTGCATTATAATTGCTGTGGATTTCTGCAAAAACCTTCAAAAATATTACATTTTCTACCCTGCTCTGTCGTTTTTTGCAACATGTTACAAAAAACAACCAGCAGCAAAAGCGAGCAGAAAAAAATGTTCTGAGGAGACTACAGAGCGTTTCTACTATTAAACGCTATGAGACCTCTTTGCAGTTGTTTTTTCGGCGTTTTTAGAAAACAAAAAACACTAAAAAAAACTGCTGTTTTTGTGTGCTGTGTAAGCTCACATATTCAGGTCATATTGGCACTTTTGCTGCAATGCTGGGAAAACAAAGCAAAAAGAGCAATCTGACCACAATGGTACTGTAAGGGCCCGTCCCCACGACAGAGAGCAAATACTGGTTGGATTATCCGACCGGTATTTGATTAGTTTGTGGAGAAAAGCCGCCCCCCCTCTTCGCATAGACTTGTTCACATTCTGCCCGAAAACTGCACGGAAGAATGAATATGTTCTATGTTTTTTGCACTGCCGGCGGTCTAAAAACCGCCCAGCGGAAAATCCGTGCAGTGGGGACCGCTGCACTGATTTTCCATAGAGGCCCGTTGTAAAGTTTGACAGACAGTTTACAGAAGGTTTTCAAAACCGACAACCGTCTGTAAAACCGTCTAAAAACCCTTGCTGTGGGGACAAGCCCTAAGATGTGAACCCGCTTTTACAAGCCTCTTGGGGTGCTTTCACACGGTGCGTTTTTTTCATGTGTTTTTTGTGCAGGAAGGCACAGCAATTAATGCTGTACATTGCTGCACAAAAATTGTGGTAAAATCGCGGTAATTACCGGAATTTTTTACGCGATTTTTGTGCAGCAATGTACATTAATTGCTGTGCCTTCCTGCACAAAAAACACATGGAAAAAAACGCACCGTGTGAAAGCACCCTTTGGCTGCTGCTGTCAATTACTTGCAGCTGTGCGTTATCAGCCGCTGCTGATAAGTGTCTGCAGCCATCAGTCAAAAGAACCATCATCTGTAAGGGTATGTTCACACGATGTACTGCGGCGAGTACAGTACATCATGTGTTTCGGGAACTTGCGCTAATACGCACATACTCCCGCGGCATAGGAGGGCCGGCGCCCCGCCGGCCCCATTAACATTCATTACTCGCTGCGCGTATTCGCCGCAAGTAACTGACATGTCACTTATCTTCCCGCGCGTACAATACGATAGTATTTTCCGAGCGGGGAGAGGAGGTGTAATCCATAGCTCTCTATGAGAGCTATGGATTACCGTAATTTCGGCAAGCATCTCGCCCGTATTAGAGCGGAAATACGAGGCAAAATGCGCGCCAAAATTACCCCGTGTGAACATACCCTAAGTAAGGCTGGGTTTACAGGTTGTGGTCAGTTATGCTGTTTTTCTGTGGCTTTCTGTAATCTTTCCATGATCTCAGACTTCTTAATACCAAACAGTTTCTTGCTAAACAATTAAAAGATCGACTCCTGCTTTATATGTCAGAAGTATTGCTTGAAAAGTACCTCAAAGCCCTTTGTTCTTCTTCCATTTGCTCTCGAACATCCCGTAGTTGTTTTACAAGCTCTGGGTCAGTACCATTTACCCATGTATATACTACATCAATGGGCATGGGGAGACATAACCTGTATGAAGCCAACACAAAGAAAGAAAGAAATAGTGAAGGAGCAAAAATTTATTTACTGATTATCACTGTAAGAATAGGTTCACTTATGTGTCAGAGGTTATGTTCGGAATCTCCATTGCGGATTCTGTGGACAACGATGAAAAAATAGCATGGCATGCTGGGCCATTACTTTCATTACAATGACAGACACCGCCGCGGAAACATGACGGACCCCACTACACCATCGGTGTCCATTGTAAAACAGGGCTGGTTCCACCTCTGTGATGGAGATTCCAAATGGAAACTCTGATGCTGATGTAAACCAGACATTACAAGGCAAGGTAAAATCAAGAAAATGGCAAACACCTAAGGCCGTGTTCACACGGCTTATTCTCGACGGATTTGTGCGCTCACAAATCCGCCGTGAATAAGGGGCGGGACGGGGCGGGGCCGAAGCGCGGCAGGGGCGCCGCACCCCGGCCCCATAGACTGTCATTATCTACGGCGCGTACGCGCCGTAAATAATGTGCATGTAACTTTCTCCCCCCGCGGCAGATTCGCCGAGCGAGGAGGAGCGACGGAATCCACTGTTCTCTATGAGAGCAGTGGATTACCGTAATTACTCCGACGGATTGGCGCTGTACTGCAGCGCAAATCCGGCGCGGAGTGCGGCGCCAATCCGCGGACAAATAAGCCGTGTGAACGAGGCCTTAATGTGAAGCATGATCATGGGATCAGCATAAAAGTGCAGATACCTGTTTCAATAAATGTACATACTGGATGCTAGTAAAAAAAAAACAAAAAAAAAACTTACCGTATATACTAGAGTATAAGCCGAGTTTTTCAGCACAAAAAATGTGCTGAAAAAGCCCTCCTCAGCTTATACTCGAGTCAACCGTCATGGCCGCCAGCAGCGATCTCTACAGCTGCATGAGCCTCCTCTGGGAGCGCATTTCAGCTGAAGATACTTTTGCGGAGCAGAAAAGCGAGCCTTCTAGAGTATCTTGTGGCCTTCTAGAGTATCCGGCACAGGCGGCCTGATGACATCACGCTCTTTGTGCCAGGAAGAAGACGGAGCGCCTCAGAGCAGCAAGGGAGAGAGGTAAGTTTTGATATATTTTTTTTTTTTTTTTTTAAAAACCCTCCCTATACTTGCCAATGGGGGACATATACCTGCCTACACCTGCCCATAGGGGATATATACTTGCCTATACCTGCCTACAGGGGACATTAAACTGCCTATACCTGTAATTTTTTGGGTATCCATCTTTATTTCTGAAATTTACCAGTAGCCGCTGAATTTTCCACCCTAGGCTTATACTCGAGTCGATAAGTTTTCCCAGTTTTTTTGTAGCAAAATTAAGTGCCTTGGCTTATACTCAAGTATATATGGTATACATTATTCTTCCTTCCAGCTTCAATCGAAACTCAGAACTTCGGGATACTAAACTAAATTCGTAAATTTTTTTTTATTTTATTTTTTTTTCGTATTCAAAACCGTTTATTAAGTGTTCAACATATAGCACAAAGCATGGCAGCAAAACAATCAATGACAGTATACCTCAAACAGCTCAGTTACAGAAACAATCTCAGTACAGTATTAGGCGTACAGAATACAAAACCAACAGGCATGTTCTTCTTCTATAGCAAATAACTGTAGCATAATCTGAGGTTTTATTTATTTTTTTTAAAGTATTTTGGTGTGAAAAAGGAGTGGCCAATACACAAATATACATGTCAAAAACAAACCTAAAGTCTCCCATTTCCTTTTATGGGAAAACACAATATATTTTTCCGTGCTTATTAAGCAAAATGCACTATGAAAATAAACTTGCGTGCATGTCACTTTTTGGTGCATAAATACACGTTTTATAATGGAGAGTCAATGGGGAATGCAAAAGTGCAGTCATTACATGTGTATTTTGTTTTACAAGTAATTTAGTGTGATTTTTAACGTGTTAATGTGGCTAAACATGTTAAAAACCATTAAAAGAAAAAGTGTAAAAACACACATGAAAAACATGGAAAATTTTGATTTTTTTTCCCCTTGAAATATGCATGTATTTTCCAGCATCACTTTTACATTATGTGAACAGAACCCATGAGTACCATATTTTAGTGTTATCAGCCTCTGCTATCATACAGGAATTTATTTACTATTTACTGACATTCACCTCACCCAACCAGAAATAATAAACCAGCAACTGCGAAAGGAAGGGGTATTTGTGTAAAATGCTTCAATTCAAAGCAAAAAGCTGTAATGATACGTCTGACTCCGGGGCCAAAGAATGGATCTACAAATAAATGATTATATGTGGATGCATGCCAATACATGATGCTTAACTAGAAAATCCACATATAACATGACGCAAGTAGGATTTTTATATCAAAAACAACTTTTTCCATCTTTAGAAAACAGAAGAATATTAAAGGGGTTTTGCCACGATGTAATGTTGAAGTGGGATCCTCCAAAATGGGTATTTAATCACTTTTCTAAAATATATGTGATTACAAAAAGTGAAGCCTCTGAGACCTACAGCTTTCTTTCCATGCCCTTAGTTACCTGACAGTTTACATTAGACATGACCAGGACTGATCTGGCCCCGGGTTGGGGTGTTCACATCTTTTCTGTGACAGGGAACTGAAAGGGGCTGCAAGGGGGG